>CM037632.1:4437359-4464691 GCA_015227895.2 Colaptes auratus
GGCTGCCCAGAGAGGTTGTGGAGAGTCCTTCTCTGGAGCCTTTCCAGCCCCATCTGGATGTGTTTCTGTGCAACCTGCACTGCCATCTAAAGCAGCACAGGGTCCTCAGGGCAAACATCTGCTTCAGTGGCTGCTACTTTCCCAGCATATTAAGTGTGGATATAACCTTATGGCTAATCTGAGCTCACAGCATCACAGGATGTTAGGGGTTGGAAGGGACCTCTGGAGAGCTTCCAGTCCAACCCCCCTGCCAGAGCAGGACCAGAGAATCCAGCACAGGTCACACAGGAACACATCCAGACAGGGCTGCAAAGGCTCCAGAGCAGGAGACTCCACAACCTCTCTGGGCAGCCTGCTCCAGGGCTCTGGCACCCTTACAGTCAAGAAGTTCCTCCTGATGTTGAGGTGGAGCAGAGTTAACAGTGTGCAGAAGGGTGTACAAAAGGCATCTCAGAGGACTTAGGCTTGGTTTTGCTTGGCACTGCAGGCATGTGCCATGACCACCAAGACCTCTTTTACAATCAGTGAAGAGAAACAGACGTTTCTGGGGGGCCTTTTATCGTGCCCTAAAGCAGAGCCCCAAAAGTAGGCCAAGCAGACTGCCCCCCAGAAGTGCCCCTCTCTCGCCTTTGACTGCAAAGGCAGCCTAGGGTGACTGCAGTAAAGAGGTCAATGCCTGAGTCAAAGGTTTAAAAATAGAGGAGCTAAGTTCCACCCCCACAGCTCAGATAAGGCAGACAAAGTGAAGCAGGTCAGGAAACGTTTGATGTGCTCAGTCTGGTCGGTGGCTTCTTCGTGTGACTGAGCGTGATTTCCAGTCCCTGCCATCCCACAGCACTGTCAGAGGGAAAGGATGACTAGGGGCCTAAATATGGAATAAACTCTAATGAGCTATTGATACAGCAGGCCTTAGATCTGCAGAGATCAGAGTGCCTTTTGTGCCAGACTCTGCTAAGGAAGGATGGGAGACGACACCAGTCCCTGTGTAGTACTTTCAGGCTGTGCCCAGAAAATTTTCCACAGATCTTGAACAGAAAGTAGTAGAATGGAAATAAATCACCACTGGGTGGAAAAAGGAAAATAGAGAAAGTTCTCAACAATCCCACTGAATAGTCAATGAACACACTAGTAAGGAGTGAGTTGGGGCAATCCCAAGCACTGATAGAGGCTGGGCAGGGACTGGCTGGAGAGCAGCCCTGAACAAAAGGCTTTGGGGGTGCTGGGGGATGAGAAGCTCAACAGGAGCCAGCAGTGAGCACTTGCAGCCCAGAGAGCCAACCAGAGCCTGGGCTGCAGCAAGAGAAGCAGAGCCAGCAGGGCCAGGGAGGTGATTCTCCCCCTCTGCTCTGCTCTGGTGAGACCCCACCTGGAGCTCTGGGTCCAGTTCTGGAGCCTCTATTCCAGGAAGGATCTGGAGGTGCTAGAAGGTGTCCAGAGAAGGGCCAGGAGGATGATCAGAGGGCTGGAGCTGCTCTGCCATGAGGACAGACTGAAATAGTGTGGGTTGTTCAGTCTGGAGTGGAGAAGGCTCCCAGGAGACCTTCTTGTGGCCTTTGTGTATCTGAAGGGGGCTCCAAGAAAGCTGGGGAGGGACTTTTGAGGGTGTCAGGCTTGATTCTGTGTTGTGTGATGTGGTCAGAGCATGATGAAACAGAAGCAGTTTTGACAGCAGCACTTCAGGTTGAGCTGGAGAAAGGAGCAGATGAGGGAGGAGAAAAACCAGTGCCATTGGGTGGAATGGGAGGCTGCATTCTCAGGCAGGTACAGGGCATGGTAATGCTGCCTCTGAAAGCCAGAACAAAAGCAAACATGTTAATGGAGAAACATCTGCCCTCTGACAGCATTTCTTCTGCCCTTCTGACAGCATTTCCTTCTGCCTGGGAAGGCTTCAGTGCAAAGATCAAGCAGAGCTGGGAGGCGCTCGGCTGCAGGGCTGCGGGCTCTGTCCTGCTCTCAGAGCTGTGCTACTGTCCCTGTTATCCCTGACTTACACACTACCACCAGGAGGGATCAGCACCCATCCTTGCCACCCTAGGACCTCCCACCTGGCTGGGTGTAGCCCAAATGCCACATCGGCTTGGGAATGCAAATAAGTGGAATGATGTCAGCAGAGCATGCTCCAGGAACCCTCAGTGTCAGATCTCTGTCTGGATAGAGTGCAGAATACAGAATGCAGAACACAGAATGAACCCGGTTGGAAAAGACCTTGAAGATCATCAAGTCCAAGTGCACTGAAAACCCTTTGGCAGAGGAGGGAATTCAATGCTGGCATCCATCCCTGAGCCAACACTGATCACTGCACTTGCAAGAAGAGAGAGGTATTCACAGTGCTTCCTTACTCTGTGGCTGCTCAAATGGCTGGAAGTGGAGTGAAATGCACAGATTCCCTTGTCAATAAGCAAATAGTGTTGTTAGTTGTGTTTCAGTGAAAACCTACAGTGCAATCCAAGCTGCAAGTTCCTGGACAGACTGAGAGCTGGGCACAGAGGAACCAAATGAGGTTCAACAAGGACAAGTCCTGAGTCCTGCATCTGGAGGGGAAGAAGAAAACTGCAGCAGGACAGGTTAGGAGGTGATGCTGGAGAGCAGCCCTGTGGAGAAGGACCTGGGAGTGCTGGTGGACAACAAGTTCTGCAGGGGACAGCAATGTGCCCTGGGGGCAAGAAGGCCATGGGATCCTGGGGTGCATTCAGAGGAGTGTGTCCAGCAGATCCAGGGAGGTCTCCTCCCCCTCTACTCTGCCCTGCTGCGACCTCATCTTGAGTACTGCATTCAGTTTTGTGCCCCACAGTTCAAGAGGGACAGGGAACTGCTGGAGAGGGTCCAGCAGAGGGCTCTGAGGATGATTAGGGGACTGGAGCACAGCCTGGTGAGGAGAGGCTGAGGGACCTGGGGCTGTTTAGTCTGGAAAAAAGAGAAGACTTAGAGGGGATTTAATAAATGTTATCAATATCTGAGGGCTGGGGGTCAGAGGGAGGGGACAGGCTCTGCTCACTTGTGCCCTGGGATAGGACAAGGAGCAATGGATGTAAGCTGCAGCACAGCAGGTTCCACCTTAACACAAGGGAGAACTTTACTGTAAGGGTCACAGAGCCCTGGAGCAGGCTGCCCAGAGAGGTTGTGGAGTCTCTTCTCTGGAGACTTTCAAGGCCCATCTGGATGCATCTCCTGTGTGACCTGTGCTGGATTCTATGGTCCTGCTCTGGCAGAGGGGTTGGACTCAATGATCTTTCTGGGCCCCTTCCAACCCCTGACATCCTGTGAGCCTGTGAACAGAAAGAGCATTTTTCACCAAGTGTTGCACACACACACATGCATGCACAGAGCCAAGGGAAGCCCAAAGCTGATGCTTTATGTTAAACATGGTCCTCTTTCACTTCTCCATGGATGACTGGCTGGGGGTGTGTGTTTCTGTAACAGGGATAATCATTTAGTCTGGACAGGAGAAGACTGAGAGGGGATATAAATATCTGAGGGCTGGATGTCAGAAAGGAAGGGACAGCCTCTGCTCAGCTGCACCCTGTGATAGGACAATGGGCAATAAATTACAGCACAGGAGGTTCCACCTCAATATGAGGAAGAACTTCTTGACTGTAAGGACCAAAGAGCCCTGGAGCAGGCTGCCCAGAGAGGTTGTGGAGTCTCCTTCTCTGGAGCCTTTGCAGCCCTGTCTGGATGTGCTCCTGTGTGACCTCTGCTGGATTCCACGGCCCTGCTCTGGCAGGGGGGTTGGACTGGAAGATCTGCAGAGGTCCCTTCCAACCCCTAACATCCTGTGAGCCTGTGATTAGAATTAGCCTTCATCTTCATGCTTTGTGACCTTTGTAGTCAGGACAAGAAGCAGGGCTGTGGTTTAGAGCAGCTGCTGAACACACCCTGCTGTTTGTCATTTGCAGGCATCTGTGCAGACCCTAAACTCCCAGGTTAAAACCTGTAGGGCTGGTTAGCTCAGCCTCACAGCTCCCCAGGTTCAGGCAGCCCCAGCACCACCAGCCCAGCAGAACAAACTCCCATTTGAAAAAACAGAGGGAAAGTCACTTGCAGGAGCCACGATGAGATCCAAGACTGCCTACAGGACACCAGGGCTGGCAGGGGCCAATAAGCCTGCACCATCTGACAGCTGTCCCTGACAGTGAGGAGGATTAGCTGTGTCAGCCTGGCTGGATGATGGACTAGCCAGATGGGCCTGGGGGGCAGCCCTGTGTCGCCACTGACCTGACTAAACCCTCAGCTCTCTGCCCAGCCAGTGCCCCCATGGCCAGATGGAAGGAGGTTCTGTGGCGCTGCCCCCTGCCCCCTGTCCCAGATCTCGGTCTGCTCAAAGGCAGAGGCTGAAAAATGTGCATGAAAAAGTGTAATAAAGCAACAGCAGAACGGTCCTGGAGGGGATGTCTCCTGGAGGCTCTCCTGGAGGATCATAAGCAAACTTAAATACTGCCCTAATGGACAAGTTAATATTGCCCAAGCACCAGCCCTGAGAAAGTGCATTGCTACCCTGAAGCCTTGGTACAGCAGCACCTGCCCTGCTTTATGAAGGCATTATCAATACACACCAGTACAGGGCCAAAAGGGTTGAATGAATTTGCTGATAAATCTTCAACTGAGGCAAGCAGTACAGAAATCAGACCACAGGCCAAATTCTGGCTGACTTAAATAATTGGTTCAAGCTTTTAAATGGACTTCACTGAACTCATCTGGCTCATGAGCCAGCATCCAATCGCTCATGTGCTTCTGCCACAGCAGAGTGAAAGGTCTGGAAGGAGAGCAGCATTCTCTGTGCTGTTACAATGCTGAATTGCAGCAGCAAAGCTCCCAGCTGTGAAATGCCAGCCCATGGAATTGCTAAATTGTGAGGGCTGAAAGGGACCTCAAGGCTCAGCCAGTTCCAACCCCCCTGCCATGGGCAGGACACCTCACACTACAGCAGTTGCTCACAGCCACATCCAGCCTGGCTGCAAACCTCCAGGATGAGGCTTCCACCACCTCCCTGGGCAACCTGTGCCAGTGTCTCACCACCCTCATGGGGAGAACTTCTTCATAACATCCAGTCTGAATCTACCCATTTCTAGTTTTGCTCCATTCCCCCCAGTCCTGTCACTCCCTGACACCTCCAAAGTCCCTCCCCAGCTTTCCTGTAGCCCCCTTCAGATACACAATGGCCACAATAGGTCTCCTGGGAGCCTTCTCTTCTCCAGGGCAACAGCACTGCCCAT
The DNA here is from genome assembly GCA_015227895.2 of Colaptes auratus. Classification (NCBI taxonomy): domain Eukaryota; kingdom Metazoa; phylum Chordata; class Aves; order Piciformes; family Picidae; genus Colaptes; species Colaptes auratus. The sequence continues at coordinate 4,442,573 of CM037632.1, forward strand.
CCACAGCGGTGGGAAGCTGCTGCCTGTGCAAGGGAATTGTGGCAGAGCTGCTCAGAGCTGTGCCTCGAGGACCAGGTGATTAAGCTGCTCTAAACCCAGCCTGCTTGAAACCCAGGCTGCAACAGGAGCCCAGGGGCAGACCATGGATGTGGAGTGCTCAGAGCAGGTAGCTGGAAGAAGGCTGCCACGTTCTGTACCAGCATTGCTCTCCTCCAGAGATCTTGCTCCTCTGTGCTTCAATTAACTCATCTGGGCATGAGAATATGGAGCTGTCTCTCAGGGTTACTGGCAGAAGGATTTCCCTATTCACACAGTGCTGAGAAAAGTGTTATGAAATGCTCTCCAGTGAGCAGCTGGAATGGCATCCCTTTCAGATCTGCTTGTTCTTCTCCTGGCCTCCTGGAGAGTTACAATACAATGCAATATTAGCCAGGACACCTGGCAGTGTTGAGCCAATTTGCATTTCATTCAGTGTTGATCATGCAGTTTGCAAGGGCCCAAGGCAGAGCGGAGCTCCGGGCTGCCAGAGCCACAGGCTTCAGCCAGGTTCTGAGTCAGAGCCAGAGAGTGCAAGATCAAGCTTGAGCTCACAATGTGCCAAACTTGTGCAGCTCACAATGTGCTAAACATGTACAGCTCACTGTGTGCCCTTGTACTGAGCCCTGGGGAGGCCACACCTTGGGTATTGTGTCCAGTTTTGGGCACCTCAGTCCAAGAGAGATGTGGAGGTGCTGGAGCCAGGGCAGAGGAGGGCAAGGAGAGCTGGGAAGGGCCTGGAGAAGAAATCTGATGAGGAGCAACTGAAGGAGCTGGGGATGGTTAGTGTGAAACAGAGGAGGCTGAGGGGAAACCTCCTGGCTCTCTACAGCTACCTGAAAGGACATTGCAGAGAGGTTGGTGCTGGTCCTTCTCCCAGGTAATAGTGATAAGACAAGAGGGAATGGCCTCAAGCTGCCACTGGGGAGGTTTAGGCTGGACATCAAGAAAGCTTTTTTCAGGGCAAGAGTGGTCAGGCATTGGAATGTGCTGCCCAGGGAGGTGGTGGAGTCCCCAAGCCTGGCTGTGTTTGCAGGTGGTTTGGCTGTGGGGCTGGGGCTGTGGGTTAGGGGTGAGCCTTGCAGAGTAGGGTTCTGGGTTGGCCTTGGTGATCCTGAGGCTCTTTTCCACCCTGAATGTTTCTGTGGTTCTGTGAAACTGGTGCATGGCTCTGAGCTCCTTCCAGAGCACAAGCCCTAACACAATTGCTTTTGTTGCTTTTACTTCCAGGCTGTCCTGCTCACTGCCACACAGATCATGTGGAGGAGCAATGTTTGAGGTGTGACATACTAAATAAATCCATGGCTTCGACCTCAACAGGATCAAAAGTAGTGCAACTATTCCTCCTATTTTATGCCATATTCTTACTATAAAGAATAGGATAGAATAGTAGAATAGAATAGAATAGAATAGAATAGAATAGAATAGAATAGAATAGAATAGAATTAACCAGGTTGGAAAAGACCTCAGAGATCATCCAGTCCAACCTATCACCCAACACCATCTCATCAACTAAACCATGGCACCAAGTGCCTCATCCAGGCTCTTCCTAAACACCTCCAGGGATGGTGACTCCACCACCTCCCTGGGCAGCACATCCCAATGGCCAATCTCTCTGTCTGGGAAGAACTTTCTCCTCACCTCCAGCCTAAAACTCCCCTGGTGCAGCTTGAGGCTGTGTCCTCTTGTTCTGGTGCTGGTTGCCTGGGAGAAGAGACATTGACTTGGGTCCCAGGGGAGCCCATGATTAAGTTTTACTCTGAGATTACTCAGAATGTGCTAAAAAATGTGCAAGATGGAAAGGATTTCCAGCCAGGAATAAACCAGCTTGAACCATGGCAGGAGGAGCGAATGAAGTAGAGAGAGAACAAATGTCTTACTACAACTGATCCCATGTGCTGTCTCAAAGGAGATGCTATGAAAGGCAGGGAACACCATTTGCAGTAATTGGAAGAGCAGTGTCACCCCAATGTATAAATATTTTACATTTCAACACATGCACTGTTGAGGTCATCAGCAGAAGGCCTGAAGAGAGAGGCGTGTGCATCCTGAGTGGAAGCAGATGTTTGCACTCTAGATTTCCCTGTAGATGATGCAGATGACACTGATAAATTGAACAGGCTGCAGGGAAGCCTTTCAAAAACAACCTGAAAGACAGAAGGAGAGGAGGAGAGAATGATACTGAAGTGAAAATGGGCAGAGGAGAAAGGTTATTACAGCATCACAGCATCAACCAGGCTGGAAGAGGCCTCCAAGATCACCAAGGCCAACCGATCACCCAACCCAACCTAATCAACCAGACCATGGCACTAAGTGCCTCATCCAGGCTTCTCTTGAACACCTCAGGGACGTCAACCCCACCACCTCCCCTGCTGCAGCCCATCCCAATGGCCAATCTCTCTTCCGGGGAGGACTTCTTTCTAAGATCAAGCCTAAAACCTCCCCTGCACAGCTTGACTCCTCCCGTTCCGGTGCTGGATGCCTGGCAGAAAGAACCAACCCCCACCTGTCTGCAACTCCTTTCAGGTAGTTGTAGACAGCAAGAAGGTCTCCCCTGAGCCTCCTCTTCTCCAGCCTAAGCAAGCCCAGCTCCCTCAGCCTCTCCTCATAGGATTTATGCTGCAGCCCCCTCCCCAGCCTTCTGCTCCAGACCCCTCCCCAGCTTTGTTGCCCTTCTCTGGAGACCTTCCAGCAACTCAACATCTTTCTTGAATTGAGGAGCCAGAACTGGTCACAATACTCTAGGTGTAGCCTAACCAGTGCTAAGTACAGGGCAGATGACCTCCCTGCTCCTGCTGGCCACACTGTTCCTGATGCAGGCCAGGATGCCATTGGCCTTCTTGGCCCCTGGGCACACTGCTGGCTCATGTTCCGCTGCTGTCAACCAGTACCCCCAGGTCCCTCTCTGCCTGGCTGCTCTCCAGCCACTCTGTCCCCAGCCTGTAGCACTGCATGTTGTTGTGGCCAGTGTGTAGAACCCAGCACTCAGACTTAGAATCATAGGATCATAGAATGTTAGGGTTGGAAGGGACCTCAAGGATCCTACAGTTGAAGCCCCCCTGCCATGGGCAGGGACCCCTCACGCTGTATCAGGTTGCCCATAACCACCTCCAGCCTGGCCTTAAAACCCTCCAGGGACTTGTTCAATCTCATGCCCTTGGACTCTGCCCATCTGTCCAGCCTGGCCAGGTCCCTCTGCAGAGCCCTTGACCCCTCCAGCAGTTCGACTCCTGCTCCCAGCTTGGTGCCACTGGGATCACCGAAGAGCCAGAAGGGGTTACTGAGGCTGTGCTGTGGCAGGCACACCTCAAGTGATGGAAAATTGATGTCCTCCTTGGCATCTCCCACCTCTCTGCACGTGATCATTTCTGCCTGCTGCTGCTCAGAGCTGCCCCTTTCAGGTTTTCCCTTGGCACAGCCTGTTTTGGGCTTTCAATTTCCCTGCTGTAAAGAGCTTTTATCCAGCACCCTCAGTACCACTTCTCACCTAAACACCAGGCACTAAACCCTTTTTTTTTTTCCTTTCATTGAGCTGCTTGGCAATTGCTAGCTCTGTACCATTAGAATGAGCTTCTCCCTGCCAGAGACAGTGACTGTTAATTCAGGACAGTTGACATCTCTCTAATGGAAATTCCACTGGGCTCCACAGGAATCTTTGCTGGCCTCTGTGGATTCCTCTTGCTTCTATTATTTCTGCTGGAAGGCCAAGCTGCAAGGACTAATTCTAAAGGGATTACATGGTTTGCAATCTGATTTCCAGCTGAAATTAGTAAGCAAGGAGTTGCATGGCTCTCAGCTGGAATTTCCTGGGGGGAGAAACAGCCACCTCAGCTCTAGAGGCTGTTTCTAGCCAATCCTGTTGAGTGGATTTGATTTCATCAAGATTTAGAATCATGGAATCATTGCTTTGTTTTGGTTGGAAAAGACCTCTAAGATCATTGGAGTCCAACCATCGACCTAACACCACCAGGGTCATTAAATCATGCCCTAAAGTGCAATGTCCACAGGTATTTTGAACACCTCCAGGGATGGTGACTCCACCACCTCCTCTTTCTCCACCAGCAACCTATTTCAATGCCTGAGCACGCCTTCTGTAACAAGATTTTCCCTAATATCCAATCTAAACCATCCTTGCTGCAGCTTCAGGCCATTTCCTCTTGTCCTGTGGAGAAGAGACTGAGTGACCCCATCTCACTACAGCCTTATTTCAGGTAGCTGTAGACAGCAATAAGGTCTCCCCTGAGTCTCCTTTTCTCTAGACTAAACAATCCCAGCTCCCTCAGGTGAGGAGAAAGTTCTTCACAGAGAGAGTTGTTGGCCATTGGAATGTGCTGCCCAGGGAGGTGGTGGAGTCACCATCCCTGGAGGTGTTCAAGAGGGGATTGGATGTGGCACTTGGTGCCATGGTTTAGTAGTCATGAGGTCTGGGGTGACAGGTTGGACTTGATGATCTTTGAGGTCTTTTCCCACCTTATTGATTCTATGATTCTATGATCTGTATTCAGCACAGGTGAGGTCACATCTTGAGTACTCAGCTTAAGAAAGATGTTGAGTTGCTGGAATGTGTCCAGAGAAGGGCAACAAAGCTGGGGAGGGGTCTGGAGCACAGCCCTGGGAGGAGAGGCTGAGGGAGCTGGGGTTGCTTAGCCTGGAGGAGGCTCAGGGAAGATCTTCTTGCCGTCTACAAGTCCCTGAAGGGAGGTTGTAGCCAGGTGGGAGTTGGTCTCTTCTCCCAGGCAAGCAGCACCAGAACAAGAGGACACAGTCTCAAGCTGTGCCAGGGAAGGTTTAGGCTGGAGGTGAGGAAGAAATTCTTCTCAGCAAGAGAGATTGGCCATTGGGATGTGCTGTCCCGGGAGGTGGTGGAGTCACCACCCCTGGAGGTGTTTAGGAGGAGACTTGATGGGGTGCTTGGTGCCATGGCTTAGTTGATCAGATGGTGTTGGGTGATAGGTTGGACTGGATGATCTCAAAGGTCTTTTCCAACCTGGTCTATTCTATTCTATTCTATTCTATTCTATTCTATTCTATTCTATTCTATTCTATTCTATTCTATTCTATTCTATTCCATTCCATTCCATTCCATTCCATTCCATTCCATTCCATTCCATTCTATTCTATACTACCTGCAGACACAGCCTTGCTTTGCAGAGGGCCTGGGTCAAGCATATGTTGCCTTCCTCAGCTGCCAGCAGGCTGAGCAGCCTGAGCAGTAATCTGACCACTTATCACCACGGGAAATTAGGTTGTTTGGACTGGATTAGATCAGATTTGCTCTGCTCCATCTCGGCTGTTACTCACTGCCTTCTGTTCTTTGAGATTGGTTCACAAAGAGTCTGATTGTTCATTCCCCCCCATCCCCAGCTTGCCCATTCAGTGGCTTGTTTGCCTCTTTGAGTAGGTGTTAGCCTTGCCCCCTTTCAGCCTCGTGGATGCTCCTCACTGCTCCACCACAATTCTTTAGGAACAATTGAATGCAGCTGTAAGACTGTCTCAGCCAACCCCTTTACTCTTCTGGGGTGGATCTCACCAGCCACAGGCAATCTGAACATAGAATCACAGAATTGTCAGGGTTGGAAGGGACCTCAAGGATCAGCCAGTTCCAACCCCCCTGCCATGGGCAGGGACACCTCACACTACAGCAGGTTGCTCACAGCCACATCCAGCCTGGCCTTCAAAACCTCCAGGGATGAGGCTTCCACCACCTCCCTGGGCAACCTGTTCCACCACCCTTATTGTGAAGAACTTCTTCCTCACATCCAATCTGAATCTCCCCATTTCTAGTTTTGCTTATATCTGAAAGAAGCAGCATCCAAAATACCAACTGGGTATCATCAAATTATCAGTCATTCAGAAATCTCTTTCTGCTGCTGTTTTCTTTATTATCCCCAGCTCTGCTTTATCCACCTTACTTTCCTTCTAAAGTTTCCTCATAACCATGATGCCCTCCTCCCAGCTGGGTGCTAAAACACCTGTGAGAAGCCATCCTTTTCGTCCTCCCTCAGGGCTTCTAACTGGCCTTGAAGAAGGGGAGCATGTGGCAAAAGTGGAAGGGGTAGAGAAATGACAAAGAAGAATTGTATGAGCACACTGTCAGCCCCACAGTCCCTGGGGATGAGGAGCCCCACAGAGCAGTATCTCAGTGCATCTAGGGTGGCATGTGTCATAGGATCAATAAGGTTGGAAAAGACCTCAGAGATCATCAAGTCCAACCTGTCACCCAGCACCTCCTGACTAACTAAACCATGGCTCCAAGTGCCACATCCAATCCCTTTCTGAACACCTCCAGGGACACTAGCATGGGCAGAGAGGCATGGATGGAGCCCTGGCATCTGTGGTGCCTGTGGAGTGGAGAACAGGGCATCATGGTCTGGAACACTGGAACAGGCTGCCCAGGGAGGTGGCTGAATCTGCACCCCTGGAGGTGTTCAATAGCCACAGAGATGTGGTGCTGGGGCACATGGTTTAGCACCAGCCTTGGAAGAGCTAAGAGAATGGTTGGACTGGATGACCTTAAAGGTCTTTTCCAACCTAAACCAGTCTGAGATTCTGATTTGGTAGTGTAAGTTTGCTACAGGCACAAGGTGTGGCTCCTAATTTCTTGAAAGCCTTAAAAGCATTGCTGGAAAGATCACCTGAACTATCCTTAATTCTCATCAGCAGATGCCTTTTAATTATTCACAGGGGTGATTGGATATAAAAAGAGAGGCCAGCAGCCATCTGGTTTGGGCTCTTGGTGTGACAGCTGTAACATAGTCACAGGGACCCTTGCAGGGAAAGTCAGACAAAAGGGCACTCATGGCTGGCAGCCCATTTGAGATAGAGATGTCAGGTGCAAAAGGATGAGCAGCTCAACAGGAGCCAGCAGTGTGCACATGCAGCCCTGAAAGCCAAGCAGAGCCTGGCCTGCAGCAAGAGAAGCAGAGCCAGCAGGGCCAGGGAGGTGATTCTCCCCATCTGCTCCACTCTGCTGAGGCCTCACCTGGAGCACTGTGTCCAGTTCTGGAGCCTCTGTTCCAGGAAGGATCTGGAGGTGCTGGAATGTGTCCAGAGAAGGGCCACGAGGATGAGCAGAGGGCTGGAGCTGCTCTGCTGTGAGGACAGACTGAGGGAGTTGGGGCTGTTCAGACTGGAGAAGAGAAGGCTCCAAGGAGACTTTCTTGTGGGCTACAAGAAATCTGGGGAGGGACTTTTGAGGGTATCAGGGAGTCACAGGAATGGGGGGAACGGATCTGAGCTAGAAGAATGGAGATTCAGATTGGCTGTTAGGAAGAAGTTCTTCCCCATGAGGGTGGTGAGAGACTGGCACAGGTTGCCCAGGGAGGTGGTGGAAGCCTCTTCCCTGGAGGTTTGAGGGCCAGGCTGGATGTGGCTGTGAGCAACCTGCTCATGTCAGGGGGGTTGGAACTGGTTGATCCTTGAGGTCCCTTCCAACCCTGACAATTCTATGGTTCTATGAAAACCAAGCTGGTGAACATGAGCAAGTATGGAGTGAGTAGCAGTCCTGTGGGTTGAGGACACTGTTCAGCTTAAGCCTGACACACAGATGTCTGCCCCCTGCACTGGCTTCTCTTGAAGTTCAAGTACACAGTTCCCTCTTCCCCTGGGCCTCCATGTTTGTTCTGTTTTAAGAGGGCAGAACTATGTTCCAGTTATTAAAGTGCAACCTTAGAGGCTTTCATTGTCTAAAGGGAGTGTCTCTTCTGATGAGAAGGCTGCTTTGGAGGCAACAGGGGTGAGTCATTTCATTCATCTGGGCTCTTTTGAAGATGCATGAAATCATCAGCTACGGGGGGAGGGGGAGTCATATCTGCAAGCTCTAGGTTATACCTAGGAGAAGCTGAATTGGTGGTGTTTACTTCTTGTTCCAGCTAGAATAGAGTAGAATGGAATGGAATGGAATGGAATGGAATAGAATAGAATAGAATAGAATAGAATAGAATAGAATAGAATAGAATAGAATAGAATAGAATAGAATTAACCAGGTTGGAAAAGACCTCAGAGATCATCCAGTCCAACCTATCTCCCAACACCATCTCATCAACTAAACCATGGCACCAAGCACCCCATCCAGTCTCTTCCTAAGCACCTCCAGGGATGGTGACTCCACCACCTCCCTGGGCAGCACATCCCAATGGCCAATCTCTCTTGCTGGGAAGAACTTTCTCCTCACCTCCAGCCTAAACCTCCCCTGGTGCAGCTTGAGGCTGTGTCCTCTTGTTCTGGTGCTGGTTGCCTGGGAGAAGAGACCAACCCCCACCTAACACCACCACATCAGCTAAACCATGCCACCAAGTGCCACATCCAATTTTGCCTTAAAGACCTCCAGTGGTGGTGAGTCCACCACCTCCCTGGGCAGTCCATCCCAGTGGCTAATCACCCAGCGGAGACAGGGCTCAGGATTGTGCAGGCACAGGAAAACCACAAGCACTTTCCCCAGCATGGCCATCCCCTTAGAGACCAGGCTTTGAACATTAGGTCATTTCTTCTTTCTGAAGTAGCAGATACTTTTCTTTTTAGGCAGCACTTCTGCCATCTGAGAAAGGGAAAAGGTTGTTGCCAGTATTCTGGCTGAGTTCATAGGTTCACAGGATGTTAGGGGTTGGAAGGGACCTTTGAAGACCGTCAAGTCCAACCCCCCTGCCAGCATGCTGCCTTTCTTGACCCTTTCAGCCATCTCCCTTGTGAACAAGACAGAGCAGAATGCCAGGCAAACTGTAATGGGTTCCTGCGGTCTCTTTTGTCAGGCTGCCTTGGATCACAGGCTCACAGGATGGTAGGGGCTGGAAGGGACTTCTGGAGATCTTCCAGTCCTACCCCCTGCCAGAGCAGGACCATAGAATCCAGCACAGGTCACACAGGAACACATCCAGACAGGGCTGGAAAGGCTCCAGAGAAGGAAACTCCACAACCTCTCTGGGCAGCCTGTTCCAGGGCTCTGTGATCCTCAGAGTGAAGAAGTTCCTTCTTGTGTTAGGATGGAACCTTCCCTTGTCCCATCACAGGGAGCAAGTGAGCAGAGCCTGTCCCCTGCCTCTTGACCCCCAGCCCTCAGATATTATAAACATTTATTAAATCCCCTCTCAGCCTTCTCTCCTCCAGATTAAACAGCCCCAGGGCTCTCAGCCTTTCCTCACAGGGCAGTGCTCCAGTCCCTTCATCATCCAGGTAGCTCTCTGTTGGACTCTCTCCAGCAGATCCCTCTCCCTCTTGAACTGGGGAGCCCAGAACTGGATGCAATATCCCAGGTGAGGTCTCAGCAGGGCAGAGCAGAGGGGGAAGAGAACCTCCCTGGATCTGCTGGGGTTAAAAGGGGGCTGGCACAAAAGTGAGGCTGAAATGACCTAGGCAGGTAACCTGCTTTGGCAGAGAGGTTGCTGTTCACAGTGCTGGTAAGCAGCGTGAGAATGCAGGGGTGGAGCTCCTCAGCGGAGCTGCAGATATGTGGCAGAGGGAAAGTCAGAAACGCAAGGGAAGGAGGTTTGCCTCTTGCCAGCCTCAGGCGAGGAGGCAAGCCTGTGAGCGAGCCCAGAGGACAGAGCTGCTGAGAGCCACTCCCCAAGGAAATGCTCATCTGGGCTCCTTCTCTTTTTCCCACAGCACAGCCCGGCCTGTGAAAAGTCACAGCCTGCTGGCCAGGGAGCAACGGCTTTAAAGCTGCAGTTAGCACCCTTGTCGTGCCTTCAGCTGCTTTGCTGGGCTGCTCTTTTGCCACCCGGTAGACTGTACTGAAAAGCTTACAGAAGCTTTCTCTGCAAATAATTCATCTCTGTGGTTATATTTATAGGAAGATTTTCTTTTTCAAACATATTTTGCCAGCACATTGCTGGCTCATGGTCAACCTTCCACCCACCAGGACCCCCAGGTCCTGTTCCCCTTCACTGCTCTCCAACAGGTCAGTCCTCAACCTATACTGCTACATGGGGTTGTTCTTTCCTCCTGTTTCCATGGATCTTCCTCTCCCACAACTTCCACCACTGCCCCTTGTGCTGGCACTGGGCAGCACCCAGCAGAGCCTGGCTCCAGCCTCTGGGCACTCACCCTGCACATCTTGATCAACAGCAATGAGCTCACTTCTCAGCCTCCTCCAAGCTACAGAGCCCTCAGCTCCCTCAGCCTTTCCTCATGAGGAAGATGTTCCACTCCCTTCATCATTTTTGTGGCTCTGTGCTGGACTCTTTCAAGCATTTCCCTGAGGTTCTTCTTGAACTGAGGGGCCCAGAACTGGACACAAGATTCCAGATGTGGCCTCAGCAGGGCAGAGTAGAGGGGGAGGAGAACCTCTCTCGACCTACTAACCACAGCCCTTCTAATCCACCCCAGAATGGCCTTGGCCTTCTTGGCCACAAGAGCACATTGCTGGCTCATGGGCAACCTCCCATCCACCAGGACCCCCAGGTCCTTTTCCCCTTCTCTGCCCTCCAGCAGGTCAGTCCCCAACCTGTACTGCTCCCTGGGTTTGTTCTTTCCCAGGTGCAAGACTCTCCCCTTGCCCTTGTTGAATTTCATTCAGTTTCTCCCTGCCCAGCTTTCAGCCTAAGTCTGGCTGAATGGCAGCACAACCCTCCTGTGTCAGCCACTCCACCCAGCCTGGTGCCATCAGCAACTTGCTGACAGTGCTCTCTGTGCCCTCATCCAGGTGGTTGATGAATGTATCGAACAGCTCTGGTCCCAGTACTGACCCCTGAGGGACTCCAGTAGTTACAGGCCTCCAACTAGATTCCAATCCATTGACCACAGCTCTCTGACACGGAAAAGCTTTATTAAAATCAGCTGCAGCCAAGTCTGTATGAAGCAAGCAAACTCCCAGGCAGAAGTGTAATTTTCCTCCCATAAAGAGTTGAATCAGGCAGATAAAACCGATGTGCCACACCTGCAGCTCAAACAAGCATGCTGCTGTGCCCTGTGGGGGGAAATGAGAGCACCAGGACACAAGCTGCTCCCATGCGAGGGTGTACCTGTGTACATACAGATGTATGCTTACAAACACATTGAGGAAAGAAATATACATGTCTACATGTGTGAGCAAGTGGCCCTGGGCATATTTATATGGAAGCAGACAGTTCACTGCCCAAAAGCTGTGAGCAAGTTGCTGGCTCTGCTGCCCCAGGGCAGAGTGGAAGTCCAGAGGCAGGAGGAGCAGACACAGAAGCACAGAATTGTCAGAGTTGGAAAGGACCTCAAGGTTCATCCAGTTCCAACCCCCCTGCCATGGGCAGGGACACCTCACACTACAGCAGGTTGCCCAGAGACACATCCAGCCTGGCCTTCAAAACCTCCAGGGATGAGGCTTCCACCACCTCCCTGGGCAACCTGTGCCAGTGTCTCACCACCCTCATGGGGAACAACTTCTTCCTAACAGGCAATCTGAATCTACCCATTTCTAGTTTCACTCCATCCCCCCCAGTCCTATCACTCCCTGACACCCTCCAAAGCCCCTCCCCAGCTTTCTTGTAGCCCCCTTCAGATGCTGCAAGGCCACAATTAGATCTCTGAGCCTTCTCCAGACCGAGCAGCCCCAGCTCCCTCAGCCTGTCCTCACAGGAGAGGAGCTCCAGCCCTCTGCTCCTCCGGAGTGGCAAAGCTGGCTACTGGAGGACGAGCTGGCACAGGGGTGAGCGTGGAGCTGTGGCTGCTGGAGACAAGAGTAGGAGGCAGCAGCATGAGCTGTGCAGATTCCTCACTCAGCATTCTTGGCTGGGCACAGAGAAGTGGAAAAGCTTTTTTTGGTGTTTGTTTTTTTGTCTTGGCCAAAGCAGAAGCTGACAGATTGCATTCCCTCTTGATTGTGGCACCAGTGGAAAGCAATGGCAGGAGAGGGAAATCAAAACACAGGCAAGAGCAAGACAGCAGCAAAATCCAAGAGCTTTTCTGTGGGGAATGAAAGAAGAGGGAGAGCCACAGCAGGGATCATACCGAGAGGTTAGTGCCTTGACAAGATGAGGAAGGAATGGCTTCCAGGAGTCAGATGAGAATAGCAGAGGCATCACAGTGCAGAAAAGAACCAAGAATCATAGAATCCAGCAGGTTGGAAAAGACCTCAGAGATCATCGAGTCCAACCTGTTGCCTAATACCTAACACCTCCTGACAACTAAACCATGGCTCCAAGTGCCACATCCAGGCCTTTTCTAAACACCTCCAGGGATGGTGACTCCACCACCTCCCTGGGCAGCACATCCCAGTGGCCAATCTCTCTTGCTGGGAAGAACTTTCTCCTCACCTCCAGCCTAAACTTCCCTGCTCATCTGTGGTGGGTTTAGGCTATGCCTTTAAAATTGTTCACAGATCTTGAGCAGAAAAGTAGTAAAATGTAAGTAAATCACCACTGGGTGTCAAAAAGAAAACATTTACATTTCACTGCTTTTCTGCTCAAGATCTGTGAACAATTTTAAAGGCATGGGGTTGCTTAGCCTGGAGAAGAGGAGGCTCAGGGGAGACCTTCTTGCTCTCTACAACTCCCTGAAGGGAGGTTGTAGCCAGGTGGGGGTTGGTCTCTTCTCCCAGGCAACCAGCACCAGAACAAGAGGACACAGTCTCAAGATGTGCCAGGGGAGGTTGAGGCTGGAGGTGAGGAAGAAGTTCTTCCCAGCAAGAGAGCTTGGCCATTGGGATGTGCTGCCCAGGGAGGTGGTGGAGTCACCGTCCCTGGATGTGTTCAAAAAGGGATTGGATGTGGCACTTGGAGCCATGGTTTAGTTAGTCATGAGGCATTGGGTGACAGGTTGGACTGGATGATCTCTGAGGTCTTTTCCAACCTTACTGATTCTATGATTCTGTGATTCTGAAACCACCACGAGTTCCATAGCAGCCAGCACAAGAATAAATGACACTTTCTGATCCACCCCTGGACCTCTCCTGGCCTCCTGGAAGGCTTCTCTGTGGTTTCTTAAGGGCAGCCAGCCTCAAAGCGTGACAGAAAAGAACCTGTAAACCCAGTGGAACTGCAGCAATGCAAAAAAGCTGTGAGTGAAAGGAGAGTCAGCTCCTGACGTCCACAGGGGATGGTTGTAAACAAGGTGTCAACACATTTCCTCTCGCTGCTGATACGAAGCCCTTGTTAACACACTGAGATGGCACTTGAATTGTCATGAATCTGCACTACTCACTCTCAGCAGAGGACAGACACATCAAGAATGGAGACAGGATGAAAGCAGGGCTATATCTGCTGGTAATCATGCATGACCAGCTGCTCTGAAGCAGTAACAACCCTGCAGCACAGAGGCAGTGCATGGAAGCGATGAGTGTCTGTACCCACCCACAATGGGAGCACATTTACATATTGAGCACAGGCTGCACAGCCTGGAGAATTGCAAGTCTTACACAAAATGGATATTGCAACAGAGAAATGGCTGATGGAGTTCTGCTTATGCATATAAAACTGTTATCAGCTTGACATGGTCTTGTGCAAAGGCTGCAAGACTGGAAGAGTAGGCTGAAATCATAGAACCACAGAATTGTCAGGCTTGGAAGGGACCTCAAGGATCAGCCAGTTCCAACCCCCCTGCCATGGGCAGGGACACCTCACACTACAGCAGGTTGCTCACAGCCACATCCAGCCTGGCTGCAAAAACCTCCAGGGATGAGGCTTCCACCACCTCCCTGGACAACCTGTGCCAATCTCTCACCACCCTCATGGGGAAAAATTTCTTCCTAACATCCAATCTGAATCTATCCATTTCTAGTTTTCTCCCCCAGTCCTATCACTCCCTGACACCCTCCAAAGTCCCTCCCCAGCTTTCTTGTAGCCCCCTTCAGATACTGGAAGACCAAAAGAAGGTCTCTTAGTATCATAGTATCAGTCAGGGTTGGAAGGGACCACAAGCATCATCTAGTTCCAACCCCCCTGCCATGGGCAGGGACATCCACACTAGATCAGGCTGGCCAGAGCCTCATCCAGCCTGGGCTTAAACACCTCCAGGGACAGGGCCTCAACCACCTCCCTGGATAACCCATTCCAGGGCTTCACCACTCTCATGGGGAAGAACTTCCTCCTCATGTCCAGCCTGAATCTCCCCACCTCCAGCTTCATTCCATTCCCCCTAGTCCTATCACTGCCTGATAACCTTAGAAGTCCCTCCCCAGCCTTCTTGTAGCCCCCTTCAGATACTGCAAGGCCACAATGAGGTCACCTTGGAGCCTTCTCTTCTCCAGACTGAACAGCCCCAACAGACTGAACAGCTCTTGAGAGACTACACCAAACTGCACAACCCCAGCTCCCTCAGTCTGTCCTATGAGCAGAGGAGCTCCAGCCCTCTGCTCATCCTCATGGCCCTTCTCTGGACACCTTCCAGCACCTCCAGATCCTTCCTGGAATCGAGGCTCCAGAACTGGACACAGTGCTCCAGGTGGGGTCTCAGCAGAGTGGAGCAGAGGGGGAGAATCACTTCCCTCAACCAGTTGGTTACAGTTCTCTTGATGCAGCTCAGGAATGTCCCAGAAAGCTTGTCCCAGAAAAGCTACCTCAAACTTCAGATGCAATATGCCTAGCCTGAAAAGCACAGATGAGAGATAAAACAGCCTCCAAACCTGGGGTAGAAACTTCATGACCCAAAATAGAGAGCTAAAGTTTTAACCAACAGCTGCTGGCTCATGACCACAGGGCTGATGAACAAACTAGGATAGGATAGGATAGGATAGGATAGGATAGGATAGGATAGGATAGGATAGGATAGGATAGGATAGGATAGGATAGGATAGAACAGACCAGGTTGGAAGAGACCTTTGAGATCAAACCCATCACCATCTAATCAACTAAACCATGGTACCAAGTGCCTCATCCAGGTTCCTCTTAAACACCTCCAGAGATGGTGACTCCACCACCTCCCTGGGCAGCACATCCCAATGGCCAATTACTCTTTTTGGAAAGAATTTCTTCCTCACCTCCAGCCTGAACCTCCCCTGCTGCAGCTTGAGACTGTGTCCTCTTGTTCTGGTGCTGGGTGCCTGGCAGGAGAGACCAACCCTCTCCTGGCTACAACCAGGCTTTGTTGCCCTTCTCTGGACATGTTCCAGCAGCTCAATACATCTAGCTAAGGAGATACTGAGATGTCAAAGGCCTGGGCCAGCCTACTGAAAACAAGCTTCTCCCAGGCAACCAGCACCAGAACAAGAGGACACAGTCTCAAGCTGTGCCAGGGGAGGTTTAAGCTGGATATTAGGAAGAAGAAGTCCATCATAGAAAGAGAGCTTGGCCATTGGGATGTGCTGCCCAGGGAGGTGGTGGAGCCCCCATCCCTGGAGGTGTTTAGGAAGAGCCTGGCTGAGGCACTTGGTGCCATGGTTTAGTTAAGTTTTTCTTGACGATCTCCAAGGTCTTTTCCAGCCTGGTTAATTCTGTGTTCTGCAATGTAGCAATAAAGAGCACTCAGATCAGTTAGAGAATGCTTTGGCCAAGAGCAGTCCCTCAAGTTCACCTCAAAGGGCTTGTGATGAATCCTCCATCACTGGAAATGTGAAGGGGTTGTGGTCTTTTCAAACACATCCTCTATTTCAAGTACTGCCATGGGGCCTAATGAGGGAGTTTTCTTTGGTGAGTCCTAAGGCCTGTGTTACCCAGCACTTCAGACCAGGTGATCACAGCACAAAGCCACTTGGGCTTCAAATCTGTGAATCTGTATGCTGAAACAGCTTTGAGGTCAGAGTGCAGATGGATGCTTGTCCCATGCAGATGCTAAATGTTCTGGGGTAATTTCTGTTTCGACCCATTTCCCAGATTTGGAGCTTCTGCTGTGGAACACTCCCATGACCTACTTTTGAAGTTGTCTCCATTTCTGACAAAAGCTGCAAATCCCTTTCTTCTCTCCTGCAGTTGAGATGCTGTTGTGCAAGGTCAACTTGAAGAGGCAGTCTAGATTCAGAAGCTTCTCTTCAGCTGTCTAACAAGAGAAATGCCTGTGGGCTGAAAATAGAATGGCTAATCTAGATCCATCTGATAGATTGGTTACACTAAGGATGTCTCAGCTGATCTTCAAGCACAGAACAAGGAGAAGGCTGTGGTAAAAGAGCATTGATTATGAAAACTCTTGCAAGGTGAAAGCAGTGGTATCAGAGTCACCAAGTACCCCAGTCTCAAACAGTTCTTGTCCACAGCTACAGTCACAGAATTACTGAGGGCTGCATTTGATTTTGCTGTGATTGGATTTGATCTGCTGTGATTTGGGCATTTGAATGACATTTTAACACCTCTCATGATCATTCCAGAGCTCATATGGCTTAATAGATTTATTTCAGCATTTTAAACAGATCAGCATTCTTTGACAGTCAAACACTATGCAGATAGAGCATGTCACAGAATCACTGGGGCTGGAATAGACCTCTGAGATCACCAAGCCCAGCCTAGGACCTAACACCACCACACCGACCAGACCATGGCACTGAGCACCACATCCAATCTGGCCTTAAACACCTCCAGGGACAGTGACTCCACCACCTCCCTGGGCAGCCCATCCCAGTCTCTCATTCCCCTTTCCATCAGGAAGTGCTTCCTAACATCCAACCTAACCCTCCCCCGGCACAGCTTCAGGCCATGCCCTCTCCTCTTGTCACAAGTTCCCTGGCACAAGAGCCTGACCCCCACCTGACTGCAACTTCCCTTCAGGTACTTGTAGAGAGTGATAAGGTCCCCCCTGAGCCTCCTCTTCTCCAGGCTGAACCCCCCCCAGCTCCCTCAGCCTCTCCTCATCACTTTCCCTCCAGTCCCTTCCCCAGGCTGGTTGCTCTCCTCTGGCTCTGCTCCAGCACCTCAAGATCTCTCTTGCAGGGAGGGCCCAGAGCTGCACAGAGTGCTCCAGGTGAGGCAGAATTCCACCCCTAGCCCTGCTGGCCACACTATTCCTGATGCAAGCCAAGATGCCATTGGCCTTCTGTGCCCCCTGGGCACACTGCTGGCTCAGGTTCAGCTGTTGTCCCCCAGCACTGTCAAGTCCCTCTCTGCCAGGCTGCTCTGCAGCCACTCATCCCCTACTCTGTAGCACTGCATGGGGTTGTTGTGGTCAAGGTGTAGGACCCTGCCCTTTGATAGGATAGGATAGGATAGGATAGGATAGGATAGGATAGGATAGGATAGGATAGGATAGGGTAGAGTAGAAGGGTAGGGTAGCGTAGAGTAGCGTAGAGTAGAGTAGAGTAGAATTAACCAGGTTGGAAAAGACCTTTGAGATCACCCAGTCCAACCTGTCACCCAACACCATCTAATCAACTCAACCATGGCACCAAGCACCCTTGGCCTTGTTAAACTGCTCCCCTTCCCTCTCTGGTAGATGTGTGGAGTCTTTATCTCTTGAGAGGTGTGCTGGGAAAACAAAACCTACAGGAGGATCTGAGTGACCAAACGGAGCAGCCAGCTTTGTGGGTCAGCTGTGTGACTGAACATTCCTGGAGGTTCAGATATTTCATTGCCTTCATGTCAAAAGTGAGAACAGGTCTCACTGTCCCATCCTCACAGCTCCTAGTGTTCAGGATATCAATCCAGTCCTCTGCAGTCAAGGTTATCATTACTTTTTAATGGAGGAAGTTGTTTGTGCCTGGCAGATTCTTTCATACTGCACAGAAAAGGGTTACCCCATAGAGAATCATAGAATGCTTTGGGTTGGGTGGGACTTTAAAAATCATCCAGTTCCAAGCCCTTGCCATGGTCCTGCAGCTGGGCTGGGGCTATCCCAAGCACTGATATAGGCTGGGCAGGGACTGGCTGGAGAGCAGCCCTGAAGAAAAGGCCTTGGGGGTGCTGGGGGACGAGAAGATCAACATGAGCTGTGCCAGGGGAGGTTTAGACTCGAGGTGAGGAGGAAGTTCTTCACTGAGCGAGTCATTCGTCATTGGAATGGGCTGCCCAGGGAGGTGGTGGAGTCGCCGTCCCTGGAGTGTTCAGGGGAGAGGACGTGGCACTTGGTGCCATGGTCTAGTTGTGAGGTCTGTTGGGACAGGTTGGACTTGATGATCCTTGGGGTCTCTTCCAACCTTGGTTATACTGTGATACTGTGATGAGCCAGCAGTGAGCACTTGCAGTCCAGGAGGCCAACCAGAGCCTGGGCTGCATCAAGAGAAGCAGAGCCAGTAGAGCCAGGGAGGTGATTCTCCCACTCTCCACTCTAGTGAGACCCCACCTGGAGCACTGTGTCCAGTTCTGGAGCCTCTATTCCAGGAAGGATCTGGAGGTGCTGGAAGGTGTCCAGAGAAGGGCCACAAGGATGAGCAGAGGGCTGGAGCTGCTCTGCTATGAGGACAGACTGAGGGAGTTGGGGTTGTTCAGACTGGAGAAGAGAAGACTCCAAGGAGACCTAATTGTGACCTTTGTGTATCTGAAGAGGGCTCCAAGAAATCTGTGGAGGGATGTTTGAGGGTGTCAGGGAGTGATAGGACTGGGGGGAATGCATCAAAACTAGAAATGGGTAGATTCAGATTGGATGTTAAGAAGAAGTTCTTCCCCATGAGGGTGGTGAGAGACTGGCACAGGTTGCCCAGGGAGGTGGTGGAAGCCTCATCCCTGGAGGTTTTGAAGGCCAGGCTGGCTGTGGCTGTGAGCAACCTGCTGTAGTGTGAGGTGTCCCTGCCATGGCAGGGGGGTTGGAACTGGCAGAGCCTTGAGGTCCCTTCCAAGCCTGACAATTCTGTGATTCTATGACTTGAAACCAATACTAAAGATGCAGATTCCAGAAAGGCAATTTTGTTAATCTTGTGCCCTGTCACTGGGAATGACAGCAAAGCTGTGTTTCTTAATTAGAGCTGGGTGAAGAGCACACTTGTTTACAGGCCTGTCAAGATTGTGCTGGTGCTGAGCAGTCCCTTTGGGGACGCAGAGATTCCTGTGTTTGACAGTGGCTGGTATTTGAGAGTCAGCCTCGTACCTGCTCTTTCCTTTGCTATGAACCACAGGATCACAGGATGTTAGGGGCTGCAAGGGACCTGGAAAGCTCATCCACTCCAACCCCCCTGCCAGAGCAGGAGCACCTAGAGCAGATCACACAGGCACACATCCCGAAAGGTTCTGAATATCTCCAGAGAGGGAGACTCCACACCCGCCCTGGGCACCCTCTTCCAGGGCTCTGTCACCATCACAGGGTAAACATTTTCCTTCGTGTTTCCATGGAACTTGCTATGCCTCAGCTTCCACCACTGCCCCTTGTGCTGGCATTGGGCATCCCCCAGCAGAGCCTGGCTCCAGCCTCTGGGTACTCATCCTGCACATCTTTATCAACATGAATGAGGTCAGCCCTTAGTCTCCTCCTCTCCAAGCTCCAGAGCCCTCAGCTCCCTCAGGCTCTCCTCATAAGGAAGATGGGGGGAAAAAAGCAATGTCAGGCTGTTCTGCCTACCTCCCTGGATCTGTATCAAAATGGAAATTACCATCAAAATCACTTCAGGAGGAGAAAATGGCAGTCTTGGCATTTTCTGAGCCAGATGGGAAAGAAGGGCTGAAGTGTAGTGCTGCTGCTGCTGCTTCCTTCTCCCAGCTGAAGCTGACAGCAGCCTGGTTGTTTTTCAAGACTCTACATTAGGGTTTGCTTAGATCTAGGTGAACAAAAAAGCCCCAGCAACCACCCAACAGAACTCAGCCAGCCCTTGTATGACATGTCTGGCCTAAGCTGACAAGCATACTGCATGGGTGATTTATATTTAGAGCAAAGCCCAGAGGTGTCTAAAGCAATCTACTTCCCAAAGCAGAAGTTGTCATGCTCTAAATCTGCTCTTAAAGAAAGCTGGACCTCAGTGTTACTTTTTTCTGACCAAAACACACGTTGCTGAGAAGAAAGGGCAACATCTGGGGGCCAACATGAGGTCCAGAGTTTGGCAAGGCATCTGATGCTTCCTTGCTTGTAGGTGAATGGGCAAAGCAGTTGTGTGTTCACTGGTGAGTTGTATGAATGGTGCCCATGCCACTGACAGACATTCTTCCACAGGTGACTGGCAAAGGGCAGTGCTATTAGAAGCCTGAATTTACAGAATAGAATACTGAATACAGCATTAACCAGGTTGGAAAAGACCTTTGAGGTCATTGAGTCCAACCTACCACCCAACATCAATCTGGGGAATACAGAATCACAGAACTGTCAGGGTCAGAAGGGACCTCAAGGATCATTTAGTTCCTGCCATGGGCAGGGACACCTCACACTACAGCAGGTTGCTCACAGCCACATCCAGCCTGGCCTTCAAAGCCTCCAGGGATGAGGCTCCCACCACCTCCCTGGGCAACCTGGACAATGCTGTTATGAGGCAAAAAGCAACAGATCAGGTTTGTCACCTGCAGAATTTTTGGCTTTGTGTCTAAAAGAAGCCTATAAATATATACACACATAAAATAAGCATGTGATTACAGGTACATGCCTTGTAGATAGAATCATAGAATCATGGCATCAACCAGGGTGGAAAAGACCTCAGAGATCATCAAGTCCAACCTATTACCTAATACCTAACACCTCCTGGCAACTAAACCATGGCTCCAAGTGCCACATCCAAGCCTTTTTGGAACACCTCCAGGGATGGGGACTCCACCACCTCCCTGGGCAGCACATCCCAATGGCCAAGCTCTCTTTCTGGGATGAACTTTCTCCTCACCTCCAGCCTAAACCTCCCCTGGCACGGCTTGAGACTGTGTCCTCTTGTTCTGATGCTGGGTGCCTGGCAGAAGAGACCAACCCCCACCTGGCTCCAACCTCCCTTCAGGGAGTTGTAGACAGCAAGAAGGTCTCCCCTGAGCCTCCTCTTCTCCAGGCTAAGCAGCCCCAGCTCCCAGCTTCGAGGAAACAGACTGAAAGATTGTATATGCTTAGAGGGTTTGGGGAATAGCTGTGGGGCAGTGTGGAACTTCTGCTTTTAAGTCTTGGAAGCAGCAACTACAACATTGGCTAAAAGCCAAAAGAGGAAAATGATTTTATAAACCCCCAAACAAAACCACAGCAAAACCCAAACAGCTCTCCTTGGAAGCAAGTGTGCTCCACTCTTATCAGCTCTGGTGCCTCTCTGGTCCTCTGGTTTGCTTCCTGTGGTTCTGGCGTTTTTCCAACACAGTCTTTCATCTCTTAAAAAAAGAAGAAGGAGAAAACCAAAGAGTGAGTGGCACATATTCCCTTTGGTTTTCCAAGTGATACAACGATTTTCAGTTGCCATTTTCTGAACTGATTGTGGAGTGTTTGTATTCTAATGTGCACATTTATTCCTTGGGATGGAAGTGAATTAAAGGCTCTGTTGTTTTCACATCATGTATTTGCTGTTTTGAATCACAGAGTTGTCAGGGTTGGAAGGGACCTCAAGGATCAGCCAGTTGCAAGCCCCCTGCCATGGGCAGGGACACCTCACACTACAGCAGGTTGCTCACAGCCACATCCAGCCTGGCTGCAAAAACCTCCAGGGGTGAGGCTTCCACCACCTCCCTGGGCAACCTGTGCCAGGCTCTCACCACCTTCATGGGGAAGAACTTCCTAACCATCTAATCTAAATCTCTCCTCCTCTAGCTTGGATCCATTCCTCCCAGTCCTCCCAGTCCTTCCTCCCTGACACCCTCCAAAGTCCCTCCCCAGCTTTCTTGTAGCCCCCCTTCAGATACCACAAGGCCACAATTAGGTCCCCTTGGAGATTCTCTTCTCCAGACTGAGCAACCCCAACCCTCTCTGCCTGTCCTCATAGGGGAGGAGCTCCAGCCTAGTTCCAACCCCCCTGCCATGGGCAGGGACACCTCACACTAGATCAGGTTGCTCAGAGCCACCTCCAGCCTGGCCTTAAAATCCTCCAGCAATGAGGCTTCCACCACCTCCCTGGGCAACCTGTTCCTGCTTTTCTTCTCCCCACTCTTCACACCTGCAAACACAGATCCACCAAGCATTAACACAGACACCTAAATGAGAGGTTGAACAGCTTAGGATACTTCCACACCCAAGGGCCACATATAATGTACTGAAGGGGGCACTGAGAATTCCACTCTTATCTTTCCTTCTCCTATATAAACACATTCCTGCACATCCCTTTTTGTTATTCAAATATCAGTCTGGGCCATGCCCAATTAAAATGCTTCTTACACTCCTGAGCTAAACAGAGAAATGTAAGGAGGCTGGCTTCTTACTGAGGTTCTTCTGCCCCTCTGCTCTGCC
>CM037632.1:4464701-4698082 GCA_015227895.2 Colaptes auratus
TGGCAGGGAGGATGGACTTGGTGATTACAGAGACAAGCACAAGCTGCTGCTGGGGAGATTCAGCCTGGGTGCCAGCAAAAATACCTTCACCACTCAAACCATGAGACTTTGGAGCAAACTCCCAAGGTAGGTGGTGCATTCCCCCCCATTAGTTTCAAGGCACAGCCTGACAGGCTGCTGGGACATCTTCACAGTAGCACAGTGTCACAGTACATTAGAGGTTGGGAGGGACCTCCAGGGATCATTTGGTCTCCAACCTCCCTGCCAAAGCAGTTTAACCCTATGCTTACCCTGAAAGGTTGGACTAGATGATGTTTGAGGTCCCTTCCAACCTGGTGTTCTATGAATCCATGAATCATGTCAGGTCCCTTCCATCCCCTAATGTTACATGATTCTGTCATTCTTGGAGTGAAATCTAGAGATAGAATCACAGAATTGTTAGGCTTGGACAGTACCTCAAGCATCACCCAGTTCCAACCCCTGCCATGGGCAGGGATACCTCACACTAGATCAGGTTGCTCACAGCCACATCCAGCCTGGCCTTCAAAACCTCCAGGGATGAGGCTTCCACCACCTCCCTGGGCAGCACATTCCAATGGCAAATTACTCTCTCTGTGAAGAACTTTCTCCTCACCTTCAGCCTAAACCTCCCCTGGCACAGCTTGACACTGTGTCCTCTTGTTCTGGTGCTGGGTGCCTGGGAGAAGAGACCAATCCCCACCTGGCTACAACCTCCCTTCAGGTAGTTGTAGACAGCAAGAAGGTCTCCCCTGAGCCTCCTCTTCTCCAGGCTAAGCACCGCCAGCTCCCTCAGCCTCTCCTCACAGGGCTGTGCTCCAGACCCCTCCCCAGCTTTGTTGCCCTTCTCTGGACACATTCAAGTGTCTCAATGTCCTTCTTAAACTGAGGAGCCCAGAACTGGACACAGGACTCAAGGTGTGGCCTAACCAGTGCTGAGCAGAGGGACATCCCTTTGTCTAACTCCTCTGGCAGCAAGAGCAGGGTGCCTGGGGATGATTATTCATCAGGAGTGCCGAGACCCAGACTGCAGTGCCTCAGTTCAAAGGCATTTCATGTGCTAAGGCTAGAGCAGAGCTAGTGGCGGCACTGGGACCTGCTGCAGACACCAAGATTCAGACAGCTGACCGTGAGGGAGACCTATATAAAAACATAAGATGCATCACATGCTGCAGCTGGGGAGTGCCAGCACATATCCATGTGTCTGGCTCTGAAAAGGAGAAGCAGCACTTGGTTTTCCTACTACAATGGCAGGAAAGGAAACAGTGTCTGGGGATGGAGAGATAAAGTGAGTCAAATCCTCACTTCACAGAATCACAGAAACATTTAGGTTGGAAAAGAGCCTCAGGATCACCAAGGCCAACCCAGAACCCTACGCTGCAAGGCTCACCCCTAAACCACAGCTCCAAGCACCACAGCCAAACCACCTGGAAACACATGGGGGACCTTGCCAGGCTGGGCAGATGGGCAGAGTCCAAGGGCATGAGAATGAACACATCTAAGTGCTGGGTTCTACACATTGGCCACAGCAACCCCAGGCAGTGCTACAGGCTGGGGTCAGAGTGGCTGGAGAGCAGCCAGGCAGAGAGGGACCTGGGGGTACTGGTAGACAGGAGGCTCAACATGAGCCAGCAGTGTGCCCAGGTGTCCAAGATGGCACCCTGGCCTGCATCGGGAACAGCTTGGCCAGCAGGAGCAGGGAAGTCCTTGTGCCCGGTGCTCAGCACTGGTTAGGCCACACCTTGAGTACTGTGTCCAGTTCTGGGCTCCTCAGTTCAAGGAAAATGTTGAGATGCTGGAAGGTGTCCAGAGAAGGGCAACAAAGCTGGGGAGGGGTCTGGAGCACAGCCTGGGAGGAGAGGCTGAGGGAGGGGGGGCGTTAGCCTGGAGAAGAGGAGGCTCAGGGGAGACCTTCTTGCTCTCTGCAACTCCCTGAGGGAGGTTGTAGTAGCCAGGGGGGTTTGGTCTCTTCTGCCAGGCAACCAGCACCAGAACAAGAGGACACAGTCTCAAGCTGGCCAGGGGAGGTTAGGCTGGATGTTAGGAAGAAATTCTTCCCAACAAGAGAGATTGGCCATTGGAATGTGCTGCCCAGGGAGGTAGTGGAGTTGATGTCCCTGAAGGTGTTTAAGAAAAGCCTGGATGAGGCACTTAGTGCCATGGTCAGGTTGATTAGATAGGGTTGGCTGATTGGTTGGACTTGGTGGTCTTGGAGGTCAACCTGGATGATTTATGATTCTGTCTTAATGGGGGCAGACAGCAAGAGACACTGCTGGGCATTGCAGGAGATGGGCAAAAGCTGGCACTGAGCTGCCTCATGCTAGGAGAGCTCAGTTTCCACTCTTGCTCCTCAGGGGCATCTGCAAAGCTGTCAATCAGTGCTGGGTTTCGTACAAGGAAATGTGAGCAGAGCCTGCTGGTACATTCCCAGCAAGAGGCCTGCTCTCACACTGCTGCTTGCCAAGCCAGGAAAGCACAATCCTCTCTGGCAAAAGCCAAGGGCCCTTGCACAGGGTCAGCTTCCCCTCTCTGAAAAGCAGCACAGCAGTTCTGTGGCCCTCCTGATTTCCTAGGCTGTGCTGCCATGAAAGTGGTGTCCACTGTCACAAAGCAGCTGCTCTACCTGGGGGATCAACAGCAGGGATTCTGAAGCACCCACTCTAAAAGAGGTTGCTTGGATGTCCCCACTGTAGAAACAGCCTGTACAGAGGCCAGCATCCAGCCACTGCTCCTAGCATGGGTTGCAGGGCATTTCTTTAGCATCACAGCATCACAGGATGGGAGGGGATGGAAGGGACCTCTGCAGATCTTTCAGTCTGACCCCCCTGCCAGAGCAGGAGCATAGAATGCAGCACAGGTCACACAGGAACACATCCAGACAGGGCTGGGAAGGCTCCAGAGAAGGAGACTCCACAACCTCTCTGGGCAGCCTGCTCCAGGGCTCTGGGACCCTTACAGTAAAGATGTTCTGTGTGGTCACAGGTCCATGCTGTTGCACAATGGTTTGGTCACCCAAACGTGTGTATTCTTGGTAATCAGTTCAGGAACTTACCTATAGTTAGGAGATGATTAATGTCTCCCAAATATCTCATGTTCCAGCTCAACACAAAGGGGAACTTCTTTATTGTAAGGGTCACAGAGCACTGTACAGGCTCCCTAGAGGAGTTGTGGAGTCTTCTTCTCTGGAGACTTTCAAGGCCTGTCTGGATGTGTTCAGAGATCATCAAGTCCAACCTATCACCCAACACCTCATGATTACTAAACCATGGCACCAAGTGCCACATCCAATCCCCTCTTGAACACCTCCAGGGATGGGGACTCCACCACCTCCCTGGGCAGCACATTCCAATGGCCAATCTCTCTTGCTGGGAAGAGCTTTCTCCTCACTTCCAGCCTAAAACTCTGTCAGAGTCCCTGGAAAAAAGGAAACTTTCCCAGATTTAGGGAGAACAAAACTGCAGGTGCTGGAAATGTCTTATGTTTGAGAACCAACAGTCTGCAGACAACGACAATACATGAACCTAGAAAGGCACAGAGCCAGAGCTGCTCTCTGCAGCGAAGCAGAGTGGCCTGGGGGGAGCTATTCTGGGGACTGTAGAGTATCCATGGCTGAGGCTCAGGGGCAGGCAGTATCTCTGACAGCCACTCTCGGGGAGGCTAAATTTGGATACCCAAAATTACAGGCCTCTTTTTTTTTTGGTTAAAAATAGGTGTCTGGGTGGAAAACTCTGCACTGCACACAAGCAACCTGCCATTATGGCAGGCTTGTACCAACTCATTTCTAACCCAGCAGAGCTGACCAAAACAGCCCTCTCCGGGCCAGATGAAGCTATTTGTCTAGTCAGAGTTCACAGACTGAGGCAAACAGAAGAGCCAAACCCAAACTGTTGCAGAATGACAGCCTGGCATGGGAACAAACACTCACCTCCTGCTAGCCAGCTCCAGGAGAGCTCCACCAGAAAAATGGCTTTAAAAGGAGTTGCAGAGAAACAGACATTGCTTTTGCTGAGTTGAAGTGTTGTTGGTTTTCATCAGGGAACTAACTCAGCTGCCTGGGGGATGACAACTCTCCCCCTCCTGCAAACCCAGCCTCCAAGGGCATTCTTGGAGGTGGAAACATAGAATCACAGAATCAACCAGGTTGGAAGAGACCTCAGAGATCATCAAGTCCAACCTATTGCCTAACACTGCAGGACAACTAAGCCATGGCTCCAAGTGCCACATCCAAGCTTTTTGAACACCTCCAGGGATGGTGACTCCACCACCTCCCTGGGCAGCACATCCAATGGCCAATCTCTCTTGCTGGGAAGAATTTCTTCCTCACATCCAGCCTAAACCACCCCTGGCACAGCTTGAGACTGTGTCCTCTTGTTCAGGTGCTGGGTGCCTGGGAGAAGAGACCAACCCCCACCTGCCTACAACCTCTCTTCAGGGAGTTGTGGACAGCAAGAAGGGTCCCCTGAGCCTCCTCTTCTCCAGGCTAAACACCCCCAGCTCCCTCAGCCTCTCCTCACAGGGCTGTGCTACAGATCTCTCCCCAGCCTCGTTGCCCTTCCCTGGACACGTTGCACTGTGGCCAGTCCAAAGCCCCTCACATCAGGATACAGCCCGGAATGGCATTGCAGGGCAACTTAGGGCAGAGTACAGTCAGTGGGGAATGGCTTCAGCCCCCCTGTGGGTTAGTCCCTTGCAGGTGTCATCCCTGAGAGCCACAGTGATGTTGCACATCAATGCTGCTGTCCTTCCCCAACAGTCAAAACACCATTTCTTTACTCAGATACATGACCACAGGCTCACAGGATGTCAGGGGTTGGAAGGGACACAAAGAGATCATCGAGTCCAGCCCCCTGCCAGAGCAGGACCATACAATCTAGCTCAGGTCACACAGGAACACATCCAGATGGGCCTTGAAAGTCTCCAGAGAAGAAGACTCCACAACCCCTCTAGGGAGCCTGTACAGTGCTCTGTGACCCTTACAATAAAGAAGTTCCCCTTTGTGTTGAGCTGGAACATGAGATATTTGGGAGAGATTAATCATCTCCTAACTATAGGAAAGTTCCTGAACTGATTACTAAGAATACACACCTTTGGGTGACCAAACCATTGTGCAACAGTATGGACCTGTGACCACACAGAACATCTTGACTGTAAGGGTCCCAGAGCCCTGGAGCAGGCTGCCCAGAGAGGCTGTGGAGTCTCCTTCTCTGGAGCCTTCCCAGCCCTGTCTGGATGTGTTCCTGTGGGACCTGTGCTGGATTCTATGGTCCTGCTCTGGCAGGGGGCTTGGACTGAAAGATCTGCAGAGGTCCCTTCCATCCCCTCCCATCCTGTGATGCTGTGATGCTAAAGAAATGCCCTGCAACCCATGCTAGGAGCAGTGGCTGGGTGCTGGCCTCTGTACAGGCTGTTTCTACAGTGGGGACATCCAAGCAACCTCTTTTAGAGTGGGTGCTTCAGAATCCCTGCTGTTGATCCCCCAGGTAGAGCAGCTGCTTTGTGACAGTGGACACCACTTTCATGGCAGCACAGCCTAGGAAATCAGGAGGGCCACAGAACTGCTGTGCTGCTTTTCAGAGAGGGGAAGCTGACCCTGTGCAAGGGCCCTTGGCTTTTGCCAGAGAGGATTGTGCTTTCCTGGCTTGGCAAGCAGCAGTGTGAGAAGCAGGCCTCTTGCTGGGAATGTACCAGCAGGCTCTGCTCACATTTCCTTGTACAAGAAACCCAGCACTGATTGACAGCTTTGCAGATGCCCCTGAGGAGCAAGAGTGGAAACTGAGCTCTCCCTAGCATGAGGCAGCTCAGTGCCAGCTTTTGCCCATCTCCTGCAATGCCCAGCAGTGTCTCTTGCTGTCTGCCCCCATTAAGACAGAATCATAGAATCATCCAGGTTGGAAGTGACCTCCAAGACCATCAAGTCCAACCAATCACCCAACCCTATCTAATCAACCTGACCATGGCACTAAGTGCCTCATCCAGGCTTTTCTTAAACACCTTCAGGGACATCGACTCCACCACCTCCCTGGGCAGCACATTCCAGTGGCCAATCTCTCTTTCTAGGAAGAACTTCTGCCTCACATCCAGCCTAAAGTCCCCTGGCACAGCTTCAGGGAGTTGTAGAGAGCAAGAAGGTCTCCCCTGAGCCTCCTCTTCTCCAGGCTAAGCAACCCCAGCTCCCTCAGCCTCTCCTCCCAGGGCTGTGCTCCAGACCCCTCACCAGCTTGTTGCCCTTCTCTGGACACCTTCCAGCAACTCAACATCTTTCCTAACCAGGTTGAAAGAGAACTCCAAGACCATCAAGTCCAACCAATCTCCAGAGGTCCCTTCCAACCCCTATCATCCTGTGATCCTCTGATCCTTACCCACATCTCCCTGGCACTGTTACCCAGCATCAGTTTCGGTTCCTGATGCTTCCTTAATCATCCTTCCTTTTTTGGTTTTCCTATGTCTCTCCCTGTGCTCTCAGGTAACAAGAATGGTGTCAGATTCCTCATTTACACTTCCTTTGCCTCTATTTCCCTCCCTCCTATTTTGTCCAAAGCCAGTCTGTCAGTTGCTCCCTCAGAGAGTTAACACTCAGGTTATCTTCATTTTCTTTTGACCCCCTACTATAAAATTCAGCTGGATGAATTATTGATGCCTGGAGCTCCCCAGGGAATTACCATTTGTATCTCCTATAGTTTCTGCCCTGTCACCAGCTATTACTGAATTACATGAGATGGACAGCAGCTGCCAGGAATCAAACCAGGTCCCTGCTCCACCTTGGCTTTTTGCATCATCCAGCTCACAAACCAACCAGCTGCCTGAGCAATTCGTTTTGAAGGCCTATTCCTTGCCCATTTTGGAGGTTACAGTTAGGTTGAATTTATTTCCTTGCTATGAAAAGCAGTAACAAAGGGGGGGGGGGGGGGGGAAGAAAATAGATGCTGCTACTTCTCTTCATTTGGGTGGGCAACTATCCCTGCCCCAGGGCATCCCTGTCCACATGCCCTCCATGCATGTGGAGGTGCAGCTGGTTGTGTCCCTTGTCAAGTAGAACCAATGATTCTCCTAAACTAAGTTAAACATAGAATCATAGAATCAATAAGGTTGGAAAAGACCTCAGAGGTCATCAAGTCCAACCTGTCACCCAACACCTCCTGACTAACTGAACCATGGCTTACACCAGCTTCAGGAAGCAGAAGTGCCTGCAGGCTCCCTAGGCTCGCTTTGAAAAATGGAGCAAACCCTAGAGTGTGTTTCATTACCCAGCAATGGGCTTTGGTTCACCCCTTGGACTCGGCTCTGGGGAGGCCACACCTTGAGTATCGTGTCCAATTTTGGGCACCTCAATACAGGAGAGATGTGGAGGTGCTGGAGCCAGGGCAGAGGAGGGCAAGGAAGCTGGGAAGGGCCTGGAGAAGAAATCTGATGAGGAGCCACTGAAGGAGCTGGGGATGGTTAGTGTGAAAGAGAGGAGGCTGAGGGGAGACCTCCTGGCTCTCTACAGCTCCCTGCAAGGAGGTTGTGGAGAGGTTGGTGCTGGTCTCTTCTCCCAGGTCATTAGTGACAGAACAAGAGGGAATGGCCTCAAGCTGCCACTGGGGAGGTTCAGACTGGACATCAGGAAACCTTTTTTCATTGCAAGAGTGGTCAGGCATTGGAATGTGCTGCCCAGGGAGGTGGTGGATTCCCCAAGCCTGGCTGTGTTTGAAGGTGTTTTGGCTGTGGTGCTTGGGGCTATGGTTTAGGGGTGAGCCCTGCAGAGTAGGGTTCTGGGTTGGCCTTGGTGTTCCTGAGGCTCTTTTCCAACCTGAACCTTTCTGTGGTTCTGTGATTTTCAGTCATCCATCCAAAGCCAGACTGTAATTTCCAGCCATCACCAGAACTGGGTTCTTTTGGGCTTAAGGTCTTTATTTTCAGATCTTAAAGCAACTAAAAGCTTCACAGAAGCCCTTCGAACAGGACTTCTAATCCACCTTGGCAATGATCAATGTGTGTTATTAAGCTAAACAGGCAATAAATAGGATGGGAGTTTTAATGAGGTAAAGCCTCTGTGTACCTAAAATCCACATGGAGACCTGCTGCATTTTGTTTAACTGATTTTTTTTTCCCAGTGAGTTTTCTGCGTGTCTGAAAATGAAAGTGCTATGAAAAAAAAAAATCTTTGCAGGTTTTCAGTTTTGCATCAAAACTGACTTCCTGAGGCCTCTTTCATTTTAAACCTCTTTCAGAATCACAGAATTGTCAGGGTTGGAAGGCACCTAAGTGTCATCCAGTGCCAACCCCCCTGCCATGGGCAGGGACACCTCACACTACAGCAGGTTGCTCACAGCCACATCCAGCCTGGCTGCAAAAACCTCCAGGGCTGAGGCTTCCACCACCTCCCTGGGCAGCCTGTGCCAGTGTCTCACCACCCTCACGGGGAAGAACTTCTCCCTAACATCCAGCCTGAATC
This sequence comes from Colaptes auratus, assembly GCA_015227895.2. Classification (NCBI taxonomy): domain Eukaryota; kingdom Metazoa; phylum Chordata; class Aves; order Piciformes; family Picidae; genus Colaptes; species Colaptes auratus. The sequence continues at coordinate 4,473,154 of CM037632.1, forward strand.
TGGTTCAGAATCTGAATCTTGTCCAGAGAAGGGCCACGAGGATGATCAGAGGGCTGGAGCACCTCTCCTGTGAGGACAGACTGAGGGAGTTGGGGCTGTTCAGTCTGGAGAAGAGAAGACTCCAAGGTGAACTTATTGTGTCTTTCCAGTATCTGAAGGGGGCTACAAGAAGGCTGGGGAGGGACTTCTCAGGTTATCAGGTAGTGATAGGACTAGGGGGAATGGAATGAAGCTGGAGGTGGGGAGATTCAGGCTGGACATGAGGAGGAAGTTCTTCACCATGAGAATGGTGAAGCCCTGGAATGGGTTGTCCAGGGAGGTGGTTGAGGCCCTGTCCCTGGAGGTGTATAAGCCCAGGCTGGATGAGGCTCTGACCAGCCTGATCTAGTGTGGGGTGTCCCTGCCCATGGCAGGGGGGTGGAACTAGCTGATCCTTGTGGTCCCTTCCAACCCTGACTGATACTATGATTCTATCCATTCTAGTTTTGCTCCATCCCCCCAGCCCTATCACTCCCTGACACCCTCAAAAGTCCCTCCCCAGCTTTCTTGTAGCCCCCTTCAGGTACTGGAAGGCCACAATTGGGTCACCTCAGAGCCTTCTCTTCTCCAGGACTCTGCCTCTCCAGGTTCCTGTGGCCAAATAAGCAAGTGTTGAAAAGGCAAGCAAGGGGAAAAAAAAGCCTGTGAACTGTGGGGAGAAAAAGAAAAGCAAAACCTAAGACTTGAAAATGTCAGGCTTTTGACAATATTGCAAAGCAAATATTCAAACTGTGCTGAAGAAAATGTGGTTTGTTTTTCCTTTTCCAGCTCAAAAGCAGCCATCCATAATACTTTCTTGCCCTTCCCTTCCCTGTATTCTCTTAGCTTGTCCAGAAAACTTTCTGTTGATGGGAAGCACAGAAACAATTCCAAGGAGAAGTCTTTCTCTGCAAGAAAACTCCATTCCTGGGTACAGAAGGGAGTTCACTGTTAAACAGAACAGAGAATTAACACTGAGGCTCCCTTCCTCAGGAATCATTTTCCTTTTTAACTCTAGGGGCTACCAGAAAGCTGGGGAGGGACTTTTTAGGGTGTAAGGAAGTGATAGGACTGGGGGGAATGGAGCAAAACTAGAAATGGGTAGATTCAGATTGGGTGTCAGGAAGAAGTTTTTCCCCATGAGGGTGGTGAGAGCCTGGCACAGGTTGCCCAGGGAGGTGGTGGAAGCCTCATCCCTGGAGGTTTTTGCAGCCAGGCTGGAGGTGGCACTGAGCAACCTGAGTCAGTACCAGAGAAAGGAGTTGAAAGGTATCTGCTGTGAGAAGATATCATCTGTGTGCCTTTCTTGCAGCTCTGCCTGTGTGGATTTGCTGCAGGCAGTTCTCAATCCACAGATGAAGAGCACTGGCAGGAGACACCTCCTAATTATAAATCATTTTAGTCCATCAAAATAGAGCTGCTCAGCTACGCACAGACCTCGCTGCTTCTCAAGAGCCTTACATGGAATGCAAAAGGGAAATGCTGCATCAGGAGGAGGCAAAAACTTTACTTCAAAGTCACACACACACACACAAATTGAAAGCTTCAGGATTCCATTTGTGGTGTAACTTACAGCAACTTTGGTACTTGTCAAAGCTAATTAAGACAGGCCATCTGCAAATGCTTCTGATGGGAAACATTCTCTCCCATGCCAGCAGTAAAGTGTGTTACAGCCTCTTCACATCCCACCCTGACAAGCACTGAGCTGTTTTGCCTGATGCTACCAGTCCTGGGGTAGAAAGCACTGTTCCAGGGCTCTGGCACCCTCACTGCAAAGAAGTTTCTCCTCATGCTGAGCTGAAACCTTCTCTGTTCGAGTTTGTCTCCATTGCTTCTTGGCTTATCGCTGTGCACCACCCAAAAGAGCTTGGCCCCCTCCCCTTGACACCCACTCCTAAGCTATGATAGACATTGATCAGATCCCTCTCAGCTTCTCTTCTCCAGACTCAACAGCCCCAGGGCTCTCAGTCTCTCTTCACAGGGGAGATGCTCAAGTCCCCTAAGCATCCTCCTGGCTCTCCCTTGGACTCTCTCCAGCAGGTCTCTGTCTCTCTTGACCTGGGGAGCACAAAACTGGACACAGGATTGCAGGTGTGGTCTCAGCAGGGCAGAAGGACCTCCCTAGCCCTGCTGGCCACACTTTTCTTGCTGCGCCCAGGATCCCATTGGCTCTCTTGGCCCAAGGGCACATTGCTGTCCCCTGCAGAACTTGCTGTCCACCAGCACTCCAAAGTCTTTCTCCATGGAGCTGCTCTCCAGCAGGGCAGCCCCTAACCTGTCCTGGTGCCTGCTGTTCTTCCTCCCCAGACTTAATTACTGCTGCAGCTTATGTTCATGTCTGCAGGACTGGTCTTCTTTGGTCTCAGTTGTCTGCCAGAGGCACCTAAGGACATCACCATGCTTTCTTTTTCAGAACAGCCTCTCACAGGTCTCAGCAGGGCAGAGCAGAGGTGCAGAAGAACCTCTGGAGACCCACTGGACACATTTTTCTTGAGTTAATGACATGTGGGTTGATGCAAAGATGTTGGACTTCATACTGAACCATCAAAGAGGCAGAGGGCAAACAAAGCCACATCTCCTTTCTTTGTGAAGTACTGCAAAGAACACCAGCAGAATGTTTGGCTTCGTGTTTCAAAGAATCAGCTATAAATATACACACACAGAAAATAAGCAGGTGTTTACATATATGTGTTTTAGACACATGCTCATTAGGCTTAGGTCCTGCAAATCTGTCAGGAGGAGAGGATGGTGGAGGAGATCTCTAGACCTAAGCACCTGAGCAAAGTCTATCTGCAAATATACTTTGGAAACCCCAAATTGGGGGTGGGGGGTGGGGTGGATTTTTACTGCTACAATGAAGCTGGGATAAAAATCTTCTTTCTTTACTCAGATCATTTGACTTAAAGATCTTCTGAAATCCATCCACACTGTACTTGAAAGCACAACTTGCCCAGAAGACGACACAACACAATTGTCAGTGACTTCTCTGCTTGGTGGACACTTCTCTCACACAGGATACTTAGCATCATAAGATCACAGAATTGTCAGGGTTGGAAGGCACCTCAAGGCTCATCCAGGTCCAACCCCCCTGCCATGGGCAGGGACACCTCACACTGCAGCAGGCTGCTCACAGCCACATCCAGCCTGGCTGCAAAACCCTCCAGGGATGAGGCTGCCACCACCTCCCTGGGCAGCCTGTGCCAGTCTCACAACACCCTCATGGGGAACAACTTCTTCCTAATGTCTAATCTTAATCTCACCTCCCCTGCCTTGGATCCATTCCCCCCAGTCCTATCACTCCCTGACACCCTCAAAAGTCCCTCCCAAGCATTCTTGTAGCCCCCTTCAGGTATTTTAAGGCCATACTTAGGTCTCCTCAGAGGCTTCTTTTCTCTGGACTGAACAACCCCAACTCCCTCAGTCCGTCCTCATAGCAGAGCAGCTCCAGCCCTCTGCTCATCCTCGTGGCCCTTCTCTGGACACCTTCCAGCACCTCCAGATCCTTCTTATAATAGGGGCTCCAGAACTGGACACAGTGCTCAAGGATTAATGCTTCCCTGCAGCGCTGTGCATCTGGACATATGGACTCTGCTGGTGCTAGACACAGGGCACTGTGGGGTCAGGCAGTCTCCAAATGAGAACCATTGTTTTTCCCAGTGCCTGTGTAATATTTCACAGTCTGCAGCTGCTCCAGGCAGTATCTTTAGGTAGCTAAGGTATGCATAGTCATGCCCAGCTTGTAGATAATGAAACCAAAGCAAAGCAATCAAAGCACAGTCTACAGAAAAGGGAAAACACTTCCCACTGCAAGAAGGACTTCCTGTGTTTGCCAGCTCCCGGGGTGGAACACAGAGCTCCCAGACCAAGAACTGCTCCTCGGAGCCTCTCCCAAGCTCCAGTTATGTCCTAAGCCTTTTGCAAAAGAGATGTCCTGACCTTGCTTTTGTAGCCTCCTCCCCACCTAAAAAAATGATCAAAGGGCTGGAGCTCCTCTCCTGTGAGGACAGGCTGAGAGAGTTGGGGCTGTTCAGTCTGGAGAAGAGAAGGCTCCGAGGAGACCTAATTGTAGCCTTTCAGTGTCTGCAGGGGGCTACAAGAAAGCTGGGGAGGGACTTTTGAGGGTGTCAGGGAGGGGTAGGACTGGGGGGAATGGAGCAAAACTAGAATGGGTAGATTCAGATTGGATGTGAGGAAGAAGTTGCTCCCCATGAGGGTGGTGAGAGACTGGAGCAGGTTGCCCAGGGAGGTGGTGGGAGCCTCAGTATCGCGAAGGTTGGAAGAGACCGCAAAGATCATTGAGTCCAAAGCCTCATCCCTGGAGGTTTTGAAGGCCAGGCTGGATGTGGCTGTGAGCAACCTGCTGCAGTGTGAGGTGTCCCTGCCCTTGGCAGGGGGGTTGGAACTGGCTGATCCTTGAGGTCCCTTCCAACCCTGACAACTCTGTGATTCTGTGCCTCAAACCACTTCATTCTGCTGCACTTGGCATTTCTGCTGTACTTCATGCAGAAGTTCAAGCAGTTAAGCAGCAAGTTGAAGACTGGAAGGCAGCAGCTGCACTGAATGTGCATTCCCTGTCTCTGGAGTTTGGTACCGAGCTGGACTTTCTGTTTGTTGTTGGCAAAAAGCTCAACAAACAATGATGTTTTTGCAGCACTCCCTACCCTAAAACACCCCAGGGCTGGCAGAGATCCAAGACTCACCACAGCCAGCGGCAGATGAACAGGCAAACAAACAACAGACACAACCAAACAGGGAAAATGCCACAGAGAAAGCCCAGCTGAAAGCACTGCAGGGGATTTCTGTGAGAGAACACAAACCACTTCTATCAGTGACACTTTCACCCTGCTACAGCAGAACGCCAGGGCTGTTCTGGGGATTAGAAGGGGTGGATTAGTAGGTCCAGAGAGGTTTTCCTCCCCCTCTACTTTGCCCTGGTGAGGCCACATCTGGAGTACTGTGTCCAGCTCTGGGCCCCTCAGGTCAATAAAGGACCTTAAGGAACTGCTTGAAGAGTCCAGTGCAGAGCCACACATATGATGAAGGGAGTAGAACATCTTCCTTAGGAGGAGAGCCTGAGGGGGCTGAGGGCTCTGTAGCTTGGAGAGGAGGAGCCTGAGAGGTGAGCTCATTGCTGTTGATAAAGATGTAAAGGGAAGTATCTGTACAGAGCTGTCTGTGTTCAGAAGTTGGTTTATTTAGAGGGAGAAAAACATAGGAATAGGGCCAAATTCCAGGCAGGTATGATTTTTCCTGGGGTCCAAGCAGGTTTTGAATATCTCCAGAGAGGGAGACTCCACAACCCCCCTGGGCAGCCTCTTCCAGTGCTCTGTCACCATCACAGTGAAAAAAGTCTTCATCATGTTTCCATGGAACTTCCTCTGCCTCAGCTTCCACCACTGCCCCTTGGGCTGGCATTGGGCAGCACCCAGCAGAGCCTGGCTCCAGCCTCTGGGCACTCACCTGCACATCTTGATCAACATGAATGAGGTCACCTCTCAGGCTCCTCCTCTCCAAGCTACAGAGCCCTCAGCTCCCTCAGGCTGTTCCACTGCCTTCATCATTTTTGTGGCTCTGTGCTGGACTCTTTCAAGCAGTTCCCTGAGGTCCTTCTTGAACTGAGGGGCCCAGAACTGGACACAATATTGCAGATGCAGCCTCAGCAGGGCAGAGTAGAGGGGGAGGAGAACCTGCTTTTGTGTTTCCCATGTCCTGATAATGAGCAAAATTCCTGCAGGATCTTTCAACGGGGAGACCTTATTTTTATTTATTTTTAAAGGCACAAAATGGAACTTTTAATAAAAGCAGCAGCACCTTGAAGCAAAGAGCACAGCAGCTGAGCATAACCACACTCCTCACATCCTTTACTTGGGATCTGCTGTGAGAAGAACCAAGAGATGCAGAGCGGACATTCAAAGCAAACCTCTCAGTTTCTTTGCAAATGAAGTGCTGTGGAGATAACAGCAACCACAGACTATTTACAGGCTGGGGTCAGAGTGGCTGAGAGCAGCCAGGCAGAAAGGGACCTGGGGGTACTGGTTGACAGGAGGCTCAACATGAGCTAGCAGTGTGCCCAGGGGGCCAAGGCCAAGGACATCCTGGCCTGGATCAGGAAGAGTGTGGCCAGCAGGAGCAGGGAAGTCATTCTGCCCTGTGCTCAGCACTGGTTAGGCCACACCTTGAGTCCTGTGTCCAGTTTTGAGCTCCTTAATTTAAGAAGGACATTGAGACACTTGATTGTGTCCAGAGAAGGGCAACAAAGCTGGGGAGGGGTCTGGAGCACAGCCCTGTGAGGAGAGGCTGAGGGAGCTGGGGTTGCTTAGCCTGGAGAAGAGGAGGCTGAGGGGAGACCTCATTGCTCTCTAAAACTCCCTGAAGGGAGGTTGGAGCCAGGTGGGGGTTGGTCTCTTCTCCCAGGCACCCAGTGCCAGAACAAGAGGACACAGTCTCAAGCTGTGCCAGGGGAGGTTTAGGCTGGAGGTGAGGAAGAAATTCTTCCCAGCAAGAGAGCTTGGCCATTGGAATGTGCTGCCCAGGGAGGTGGTGGAGTCACCATCCCTGGAAGTGTTTAAGAAGGGCCTGGATGAGGCACTTGGTGCCATGGTTTAGTTGATTAGATGGTGTTGGGTGAGGCTGGAGGTGAGGATAAAGTTCTTTCCAGAAAGAGTAATTGGCCATTGGGATGTGCTGCCCAGGGAGGTGGTGGAGTCACCATCCCTGGAGGTGATCGGAAAAGGATTGTATGTGGCTCCTGGAGCCATGGTTTAGTGTCATGAGATGTTGGGTGACAGGTTGGACTTGATGATCTCTGAGGTCTTTTCCAACCTTATTGAGCCTATGATTCTATGATTCAGGGTGGGATTCTGAGGGCCCCACTTTAGACAGGGATCTGAGCTCTCTGTCAGGAGACCAGGAAGGAGCAGAGGTGGCAGAAGACGACAGAGTTTCCCTACCAGCCACCAGGAGTCTCAGCAAATGGCAAAAGCCTACACTCAACATCCAGACAAGTGAAACCAGGGTAGATGGCCCCTACCATTCCAATTTAGGAAGAAATTCTTCACCATGAGGGTGGTGAGACACTCTAAAAGGTAGTTGTAGAGAGCAATAAGGTCTCCCCTGAGCCTTCTCTTCTCCAGGCTAAGCAACCCCAGCTCCCTCAGCCTCTCCTCACAGGGCTGTGCTCCAGACCCCTCGCCAGCTTTGTTGCCCTTCTCTGGACATCTTCCAGCATCTCATCATCTTTCTTGAATTGAGGGCCCCAGAACTGTCAAGAGATACAAAGCAGCTGGGGGACAAAAGCACTGCTGGCATTGACCTCAGCAGGCTAGGAGAAGGCCTCGAAGAAGGCTCTAAACAGAAGGCTTTCTGTTTAAGTCCTGCCAGCACTCAAAGGCCTTCTTTATGATCAGAATACAGAATACAGAACTAACCAGGTTGGAAAGACCTCTGAGATCACCGAGTCCACCCTATCACCCAACACCATCTAATCAACTAAATCATGGCACCAAGTGCCTCATCCAGGCTCTTCCTAAATACCTCCAGGGATGGCAACTCCTCCACCTCCCTGGGCAGCACATTCCAATGGCAAATCTCTCTTTCTGGGAACAACTTTCTCCTCACATCCAACCTAAAGCTCCCCTGGCACAGCTTGAGACTGTGCCCTCTTGTTCTGGTGCTGGTTGCCTGGGACCCCTCACCTGGCTACAACCTCCCTTCAGGTAGTTGTAGAGAGCAAAGTCTCTCCTGAGCCTCCTCTTCTCCAGGCAAAGCAACCCCAGCTCCCACCCATCACCCAACACCATCCAGCCAACCAACCCCAAACCCAACCACGCCAACCCCAAGCTACGGCAGGCGAGAACTCAAGTAGGACATAAAATCTTTTTTTCTTTTATTCTGAAATGATCTCTGGGCCACAACAATAAAAGGTTAACAAATATTCATCACCAGAACAGTCCTTTTACCTCCTTTTTTTTCTTGTGTCATCGGCTGTACAATACAGACAAGGATCATAAAACTGGCCACTAAGGATTAGAAACCTCCCCCCCGCCCCCCGCCCGCCCCCACTACAACATCACCTCGAATCTTAAAGTGGCAAAAAACCAGCAGCATCTCACAGAAAGGAGAAAAAAAAAAACAAAAAGAGAAGAAAAATAAAATCCTAGATACACCTATGTACACAAGTCCACATTCAGTTGTGTTTTGTGGTTTTCTTCAGTACACACAGTTGCAGCATATTACAGTCGCGTGCCCCAGCCGCTGCCCGAGCCCAAAACCCCACACCCTACCGAGTCGCTCCCCATTTGTAGCACTGATGTACAAGCCCCAAAGGAACAAGGAGTCACAACAGGATTGGTTCTTTTTTATTCAGTTTAAATGCTACTGTAGCATTCAACTGGGCAATAGTCTCACCTTTTGTGGTTTCTTTTCTTTTTTTACAGAATACAGAATGAAGCAGGTTGGAAGAGACCTTCGAGATCATCCAGTCCAACCTGTCACCCAACACCGTCTCAGCAACTGAACCATGGCACCAAGGGCCTCATCCAGGCTCTTTTTAAACACTTCCAGGGATGGTGACTCCACCACCTCCCTGGGCAGCACATTCCAATGGCCAATCTCTCTGGGAAGAATTTCTTCCTCACATCCAGCCTAAACCTTCCATAAACCTTCCCACAGCTTGAGACTGTGTCCTCTTGTTCTGGTGCTGGTGCCTGGGAGAAGAGACCAACCCCCACCTGGCTACAACCTCCCTTCAGGGAGCTGTAGAGAGCAAGAAGGTCTCCCCTGAGCCTCCTCCTCTCCAGGCTAATCAACCCCAGCTCCCTCAGCCTCTCCTCCCAGGGCTGCGCTCCAGACCCCTCCCCAGCTTTGTGCCCTTCCCTGGACACATTCCAGCAACTCAACATCTTTCCTAAACTGAGGGGCCCAGAAGTGGACACAGTATAACAAAGAGTCAGCAAAGAGGTTGTTTTGGGTTTTTTTCTTTCACTTATCACAATGTGGTAGTTTTAGGCTATCCCTTTCGAGTTTTGTTCCAGATTTTGAGAAAAATATAAATAAATCACTATTGATGGGGAAAAAATAGTTTATATATGTATGTGTATATATAATATAAAGAAGTATATATGTGTGTGTATATATATATGTGTATATATATATACACACATATATATATATATAAAATGGATAGCACCCAAGCCTAGATATCTTTAAAGGTGGTTTGGATGTGCTGCCTGGGGATATGGTTTAGGGGTGACCCTTTAATAGGTTGGACTTGATGATCTCGAAGGTCTTCTCCAACCTGCTTAATTCTGTTCTATTCTATCTTTGAGGTCTTTCCAACCTGCTTGATTCTATGAATCTATGACTGTAGAGCAGGGTTCTGGGTTGGACTCGGTGATCCTGAGGGTCTTTTCCCACCTGACTGTTTCTGTGATCCCGTGTGATAATGCACACCCCTTCCAAAAGATTCTGATATTGCCCAATGCTACTTGATGTCTGAAACTGGTTTTGTTTTCCTTTTTGACATTCCCATGGAGTCATTTACAACTCCAAACCGCCCCCAGCAAGTTAAAAGTGGCTTAAGTGCCTTGCACCCAAATTGTAAAAAGCCCTGGCCAGCCTTTCAGGGGGGCCAGGCACATAGAAAAAAGGAATGCACTTTGGTTCATACCAAATGCCCTGGGATTCAATCACACTAGAAAAACTTAACAGAGTTTTGAGGTAAATCTTTTTTTTTACAAGGACAGGTTGATGTCTGTCTACTGTCACCCTAACAACAACAAACAACAACAAACAACAACAGAAAGATTCGTTTCAAGACGAGAACAGAGAAATCAAGTTGATGTTGAAAGTACAACCGATGAAGAAGGGCCACCTTTAACCCTTTAATGAAGCTTACTGCAAGAGCAGCCTCCTCTCACCTCAGCAGTGTGATTGCCTTAGAGTTGCTCGTTAAGGCCTCCTTCACCTGCAGGATGTTTTAAGGCAGGCATAGCATTTAAAAAGCAAATCGTTAATCGCTCCGTCCCCACTCTCCCGGTGTTGAAAGGGTTAAAGAGGCCAAGATGCAGCCCTACCGCACTGGCATTTGTAACAAAAGGCACATTGTTAACACCAAGGGCACGATCCATCCTCTATTGTTCATCTACACACACATCTTGCAGCACTCTGTTGCTTCCAGTACACTTAAGGAGTAATGAACACACCAGCAGGCTGCAAGAAATTGAGCCAAGTGAAGACTGCAACCAAAGACAAGACAACGGCTGTGCTATTACTACAGCTGAAAAGAGCTCAGACAGCCCCGGACAATGGTAACATGTGAGACTAAGCACTGTTTCCAAGCCAACTTCTATCAGCCTAATTATCAGAGCCCTTAGAATAAAATCACATCAAAGCAAGAGGCAAAGTCCTTTCCTTCCCCTCCCCCCCAGCCCTCTCCTTTCTTCTCCGTTTTTTTTTTTACAGGTATAAATAGCTACAATAAAAAGCAGCTACATCACCTAAAAACCTTGATGTAGCAGCTCCTTTAGTAATAGAGGAAGTTCCACTTGTATCTGGGGTAAAAAAATAAGCTCTGCACACTCTTATTTTGGCCTTAAAAGTTTCCGGTAGCATTTATGAAGGGGGTGGATCACAAATGCACTATTGGCATTTAAGAACTGGTTACAGGGGGAAAATGGGGAAAAGAAGAAAATTCAGTGGTTTTAGCCCATTAATGACCCAGGAACATGAGGATGATATTCACCTTAAGCTGCCACTGAAAGCAGGAACTTGTGTATCAATGCTCCCTTTGAAGTATAGTATTAAGAGAGATGATTCTTCTTCTGCCCCTAAGCATTCTGATCTCTTAACTTTTGCAGGAAGAGTTAAGGGGAAAAGGAGTGGTGAAGCCAAGCAGGTGGTGGAGGAAGTCAAGATTCTCAGTTACTGTAAGAAAACACAGGGTACTGTTATTCCCATGGTCATGAATCATACAATTGTTAGGGCTGGAAGGCACCTCAAGGATCAGCCAGTTCCAACCCCCCTGCCATGGGCAGGGACACCTCACACTACAGCAGGTTGCTCACAGCCACATCCAGCCTGGCTGCAAACACCTCCAGGGATGAGGCTTCCACCACCTCCCTGGGCAACCTGTGCCAGTCTCACCACCCTCATGGGGAAGAACTTCTTCCTATGAAGAGTCAGTTAATGTTAGAGGATAATTAATGTATGTCTCTTCAGGACTCAGCATGTACTGGCTGTAACTTACTGGCTCCTCCTCTCCCAGAAGCCACTTCTCTTAGCTGTATTACTCTGATTTCCTTTACCACGGTTTCACACACGTTTACATATTGCACTTACATTAAGTCATGAACATTGAACACTAAAATGATTTGACTAGAGGCAGGAAACGACTTAAGTTCAGAAAAATGGTTGATTGATGGCTCTCACTTTGACAGTGATCAATCAACACTTTACAGCTCTCAAGAAATTCTTTTTGGAGTTTCTTTAGGTGCTGACTGTTTCTCCTTTTGTGTTTTTTTGGCAAGAGGTTCAGCACTGTGTTTCCTGAGATTTCCTTCGGTTTGCATTTAGTAGCCCTCCCTCCCCCAGTCTTACATTACATGAAAAAGAAAGCAACTAACCAAGCACCCAAACAAACAGAATTCAAATTCAGCTGGAAGTGGTAAAGTCACGAAGGAGAACTTAACCGGAAACTTTCTTGGCCTCTCAGGGGACCATGCTTTAAGTTGTTTTTCATCCTTTATACTAGGAACTCAGAAGGAATCTGTGCATATAAATGTTGCTCACAGTAAAGTTACTGAGGTTGAATGCAACAATCCAGTCGAGCCTGTCTTGTCCTTACAGCCACAAGCACCCCCAAGTTATGTTCTGCTTCAGAGAAACTCCCTTGCCGTGTGGTTTCTGACAGCCAAACACAGACCACAGCCACTCTGTGTGATGCCAGAGGGATCTTGCACTTCAACCTGTTCACAACATGTGAATATTTGCCACATAGGTCCAGATGGTATTCCTCAGTCAAGACCATTTTTCTTCCATGAATGCAGTTTAAAAAAGGAAAACCCAACCACTGCCATACACACAGAGGAACAAACCTACACATTTCTCTAACTGTTCCTTCAAAGTTAATTTTCGGCTACAAATGACAAAGACTAAATCAAATTCCAACTATTTAACCTTCCTTGCATAACTCTCCCTTATTAGAAGGTGCCTAGGATCATAGAGTCATAGAATTGTCAGAGTTGGAAGGGACCTCAAGGATTATCCAGTTCCAACCCCCCTGCCTTGGCCAGGGACACCTCACACTACAGCAGGTTGCTCACAGCCACAGCCAGCCTGGCTGCAAACACCTCCAGGCATGAGGCTTCCACCACCTCCCTGGGCAACCTGCTCCAGTGTCTCACCACCCTCATGGGAAGAACTTCTTCCTAACACCCAATCTGAAGCTACCCATTTCTAGTTTTGCTCCATTCCCCCTAGTCCTATCACTCCCTGACAGCCTAACAAGTCTCTCCCCAGCTTTCTTGTAGCCCCCTGCAGATACTGGGAGGGCAGTATGATGTCTGCCAACTGTAAAGCCTTCCACTGAGGGTTTTTTCATCTGCAGTGATGCTGTCAAAGGTGAAGTACCTTTCTACAGGAAGCAATGGAGTAACATAGTGTTTGCCCCCACAGGCAGATTTGATCTGAAGTCTAAGCGTATCAGAGAGGTCACAGTCACTGAGACAAACATTGCCAGAAGAAATTAAAGCAATCTGTGACACCCAGGTAGCATAACAGTCTGGAAGTTGCCATAGAACTGACAGAAAGAGTACTTCTGCCCAGGTGGTTTAGGGAGACCAAGCTGCACATCAGGAAAGAAAACAGGAGAGGGGGGGAAGAAAAACCTAAAAAGGCAAAGAGCAAGTGCAAATGCTCAACATCATATACCTGAAATGAAGCCCAGAACATTTAGCTTGGCCAGTCACTTTCAGACTGAGAGGCACAGACATACTTCCATCCTCAATTCTTGCTGAGAGCGCCCATTCCTCTCACTCCCATCGCACAGCGCGCAAGGCCAGAGAGTCATTTTAGCCCTGGCAGTTCTTGTTTTTTTGCATGACACTGAAATGCTCATTTTAATTAAAAAAACAAACAAACAAAAAAAACCCCAAAACACAACAAAAACAACCCCAAAAACATCACATCTAAATAGCTACAGCATTCCACAGAAGGTGACTGCCTCGCCAGCGATACCACTGTTTTCCTCTGGGCTACCGTACTGAAGGTGACAACGTAGCACACTATGGCTCCACTTGGCTGTCTGTCCTTGAGCGTCCTCCCCGCAGTCTGGTCAGGTAGAGAGGTGTGAGTGTTCACAGAACCAAAGACCCACACCCAGGAAAACTCCACAGCTAGCCTGAAGAAATTTACCCCAGGTGAGCCCTAACACGAACCACGGAAGAGGAAGGTCGATACCTTTTGACACCACGCTGCGATGCATGACGGTCACGTTGCAACCAGTGGCCCGCCACTGATGTGTTTATTACTGTGTCACACGAGTTACAGTAAGGCTAATTGGACTGTAGAAGACAAAGATCTTAAAAAATAAGTATATTAAAAAAAAAAAAAACAAACAAACAACCTTAAAGCATTGTCCCCCTTGGTGTTTTTTGAATTTTTTTTTATATATATATATATAAAAAACCAAACAAAAAAACCCCTTTCAACATTTACATTTAAAATGAGTGCCGAAAGATACAAAGGAACAGTTACTGAGCAAATAAAAATGTATTATCTGAGCTACTTTTTTGTGGGTTTGTGTGGTTGTGGGGGTTTTTTTGCCCACCCCCCCTACAAATAAGGCTCAGCCACATTGTTATCTCTCAAGTTAACAGCATTAGGTTGGTTGTTGGTTGGGGTTTTGTCTTGTGGTGTTTTGCTTTGTGGGGTGGTTTTTTTCGTGTTTCAAACTCAGCTCACGAGTTTTGGCAACACTGTTCTTTGCTGGATATTCCCATTGGCATCTGTCATCTGTGCCAAGTTAGTCCTCAGTTTTGAAGCTGAGCTTGAAGAGGGAGGTAACTTGGAAATCGACGTTATAGCACCGGTGCTCTCTGTAATCCTCTTCGCCGAGGCCTTCTCCCCAGTGGGAGGCTTTGGCAACCGTCTCCTTAGCCAGGGATGCCTCAGAGCTTGGCTGGGCGTCATCCGGATGGCAGGATCCCATTCCAAGCACTGCTTTAAGAAGTCAAGGAAGAGCGGGTCGTCGCACCCCTTTAACGCATTGCCCCACTCCCTGCTCTCCGGCGGGCCGCGCAGCTTGCCCCTCCGCGAGCGGCCGCCGTTCAGTATGACGGAGCCGTCGGACAGGGTGGTGATGCTACAGTAGCGCGGGTAGCCCTTGGAGCTCACAAAGTTCTTCGCTCGCTTGGAGGAGTCCAAGAGTTTTGGAGAAGGCATGCCCAACAGCTCGATCATACAAGCCAGCTGGTCTCCCTCATCTTCCCCAGGTAAAAGCGGGTAACCCGTGAGGAGCTCTGCCAGAATGCAGCCCAAGCTCCACATATCTATGGGCATGCCGTACCGCGCCCCCAGGATGACCTCCGGCGCGCGGTAGAAGCGCGACTGGATGTAGGTGTAGACGCGCTGGTGCTCGTAACAGCTCGAGCCAAAGTCGATCACTTTTATGCCGCTCCTGCCCTGCTGCTTCAGCAGAATGTTCTCGGGTTTAAGGTCACAGTGGATGATTCTGTTTTTGTGCAAGGCGTCCAAGCACTGCAAAATGGAGTGGGCGAACTTGCGGACCAAGGGCAGGCTGAAGCCCTGGAACTTGTTCTTCTTGATCAGTTCGTACAAGTTCATGCTGAGCAGCTCGAAGGTCATGCAGATGTGGCTGCGGAAGGTGAAGTTCTCCAGCATGTGGATGACGTTCATGTTGTTATCCTTATCCTGCTTCCGGAGGTGCTCCAGGATCTTGATCTCTTCCGCGGCTTGGCGGTGGAAGCGCTTCTCGTTCCTCACCATTTTCAGCGCCACGTGCTGGTGCATCTTGTGATCGTAGGCCTTCACCACCTGCCCGAAGCTTCCTTTCCCTATAACTTTCAGGACCTCATACCTGTAAGCGATATGGTCGTGGGGTACCTGGATGTAAGAGCCTTGGTCGTCGTCGTACCCACAGTTGTTGGAGCCGCCGATCACGCCTTGCCGCTTCTTGGCGTTTGGACCCAAAAAGTATATTTCAGGGTAGCTAAAAATCTCGTGGTGCTCGAAAGCTGTCAGTTTTTGCATGTATTGCTTCATTGCCTGCTCCGGTGTCATAAGGGAGGCTTTCGCCTTCCCTGTTGCATCAGTAGATTTTAAAGAGCTGGAGCTCCCTTGTCGCCTGTGAGCGCTCTCTGCCTGCCTGTCCTGGACCGCCGGCAACCCGGATTTGCCCAGTGCCGTGAGTCCGTTTGGCTGCGTTGTCAGCACCGTCCTCTTGTTGCTGTTGTCTTCAAACAGCTGCTGAACCTGGATCTGTCCGTGGCTACCAACATGGAGGAGCTCATTCATTGCGTGCTTGCTGCCTCCAACCTAGAATCGAAAACACACAGCCGGTTAACAAGGCAGGCAGGGGCTCTGTGCTTCACCTTCCTGCAGCTCATCCTCCTCCTGCCTAAATGGCCTCAGCAGTATTTCCTTTGGAGCCACTTGTCTGCAGACACTCCAAAATACACAGCACATATACTGTGAGAGCCCCTAAATGCTAACAGACAAGGCAGACCTTTTGTTTCTCAAATGCCATTTTCACAGCTCTCTACAATGTCTGCAAGGAGGCAATCTCACAGATTCATTAAATGGTTTGGGTTGGAAGGGACCTTAAATATACAGAATATACAGAATTAACCACATTGGGAAAGAACTTTGAGATACAGCATACAAAATTAACCAGGCTGGAGAAGACCTTTGAGATCAAGTCCCAACTATCACCCAACACCATCTCATCAACTAAACCATGGCACCAAGTGCCCCATCCAGGCTGCTCTTAAAACAATCACAGTGATGGTGACTCCACCACCTCCCTGGGCAGCACATTCCAATGGCCAATCTCTCTTGCTGGGAAGAGTTTCTTCCTCACATCCAGCCTAAACCTCCCCTGCTGCAGCTTGAGACTGTGTCCTCTTGTTCTGGTGCTGGCTGCCTGGGAGAAGAGACCAACCCCCACCTTGCTATAACCTCCCTTCAGGGAGTTGCAGACAGCAAGAAGGTCTCCCTGAGCCTCCTCTTCTCCAGGCAACCCCAGCTCCCTCAGCCTCTCCTCACAGGGCTGTGCTCCAGACCCCTCCCCAGCTTTCTTGCCCTTCTCTGGACACATTCCAGTAACTTTATTTTAAAGGAATAGGGGGGAAAAAAATGAGTAGCTGATTTCAGAAATTACATTTGTTTCTGACAGTTTCCCAAGGGCATAAACAGCAGCATTCAGCATTTTCAAGCAAAGGAACACCAGACACACTGGGGTGGTAAAACAGCTATTGCTCAAAGCCTGTTATTTTTACAAGGAGAAACCAGAAATTGACAAGCAGATACTTGCCACTAAAATAGCTGTCCTTAGAGTTCCTCATTTGCTCTGAAGTAGAGGATAATTAGTTTGTCTTCTGCCTGGCTTTAGACAAACGTGGGAAGAACTCCCCTGCTGTCTCTCCAGCTGATTCACCACTCTCCGTATTCATGCTAAATTTCTAACCAAAACTTCACAATACTCTCAGCCAGATGATCAAGTCAAGGTTGAGAGCAGTTTTCATCTGAAACTCATTTTTTTTCCTAGCCAGCTAAGGATAATAGCACATTCCCAGGTCACTTAAGGTTGCCAAAATGAAATCAGAAAGCAACAGTTGTGTGCTGTGATGTGAAGCAATACAATCTGGGCTGCAGCCACGCAAGTGCTTCCAAGGAGGAAAACCAGGACGTGCATACTCTGTGCTTCTGCTGAGACACCAAGTACATGGCAGAAGCATGGGTGTGTAAATTCAGCAACATGTTCCCAAGGAGCAACAAAAGCTGGACACCAGCTTCATCTCTGGATGATATTTTGGAATTTGCAGCTCTGAAACAAGAGCTCTCAGGGATTGCTGCTTCTGAGTTCATTGCCCTTCTGGTCCTGTTTTGATTCACGTTGAGTAACTGATCCCTTTTATTGAGCATCTACCCTGTGGAGAGACTGAGAGGCCTGGGACTGTTTAGTCTGGAGAAGAGAAGGTTCTTCTCCCCCTCTACTCTGCCCTGCTGAGACCACACCTGCAATCCTGTGTCCAGTTCTGGGCTCCCCAGTTCAAGACAGACAGAGACCTGCTGGAGAGAGTCCAAGGGAGAGCCAGGAGGATGCTTAGGGGACTTGAGCATCTCCCTGGGAAGAAAGACTGAGAGCCCTGGGGCTATTTAGTCTGGAGAAGGCTGAGAGGGGATCTGCTCACTGTCTATCAATATGTGAGGGCTGGGTGTCAAGTGGATGGGGCCAAGCTCTTTTGGATGGTGCACAGGAATAAGCCAAAGAACAATGGAGACAACCTTGAGCAGAGAAGGTTTCAGCTCACCATGAGGAGAAACTTCTTTCCAGTGAGGGTGCCAGAGCCCTGGAGCAGGCTGCCCAGAGAGGTTGTGGAGTCTCCTTCTCTGGAGCCTTTGCAACCCCACCTGGATGCATTCCTGTGTGGACTCCCCTGGGTGATCCTGCTTTTGGCAGAGGGGTTGGACTGGATGATCTCTGGAGGTCCCTTCCAACCTCTCACCTTCTATGATTCCATGATCTGATATTATTGCAGTTTGTGTCTGTCTATTCACAGAGCTATCTATCACACTACCAAATTTGAGCAATCTCACTGACAGCATTACCACACAACTGCAACTCAAGAATGAAGACATCCACAACTGTAACCCAGTGAACATACACAGGATATCACCACTAATTCCCTTCCTAGTCTGATATCTCAAAAAGCACCAGGAATTAAGTCATCAAGGGGATTTAAGGAGGCTATCATGCCTACAGGGAATCTCTTCAGGTCAAGTTTGAAGTGCACTGAAGTAACGGTTTCCTGAAGGTTGCCTGATCTTCTACATAAACAGCAGTTACTGGGGAGGAGAGGGGGGGAGGAGGGGGAGGGAGAGGGGGAGGGAGGAGAGGGGAGGGAGAGGGGAGGGGGGGGGGGGGGGGGGGAGAGGGGGAGGAGAAGGGAGGAGAAGGGAGGAGAAGGGAGGAGAAGGGAGGGAGGAGAAGGGAGGAGAAGGGAGGAGAAGGGAGGAGAAAGGAGGAGAAGGGAGGAGAAGGGAGGAGAAGAGGCCCCAGGAGCTGCTACATGACACACTTCAGAAGACCTGGATCTAGGCAGTGAGATGTGTCCAAGGGTTGGCACATGCAGTACTGCAGAACCGCGTAGGTCACGCAAGATGAAGCAGGAGAATAACTGCACAGATTACAAGTACTCAAGCTAGGAGATTCCAGGCAGAAACATTTCTTCTGCAGCAGCACTGCTTGAACAACTAAGCAAACATACCTGGTCAGACTGGAAGCAGACAATGCTGATTTACAGACAATGAGGAAGAAAACCATCTTTAAGATGGAGGAAGCAGAAAAACCCATCTTTATGAACTTCTAAATTCAACTCCTCATTGCCATAGTTCACCTCTCTTTCTTCCCCTCTCCTGGCCACCCTGAGTCACTTGCTTTCACAGTTCACTATTTTCTGCATTGCTTCGTTCAACAGATGTAGTGGGGAATTCTTCAGACTTCAGTTACTTGCTTTGTAGGGACCTGGAGGTACTGATTGACAGGAGGCTCAACCTGAGCCAGCAGTGTGCCCAGGTGGCCAAGAAGGCCAGTGGCATCCTGGCCTGCACCAGGAATAGTGGCCAGCAAGGAGGGAAGCCATTCTGCCCTGTACTCAGCACTGGTTAGGTCACACCTTGAGTCCTGTGTCCAGTTCTGGGCTCCTCAATTCAAGAAGGACATTGAGACTCTTGAATGTGTCCAGAGAAGGGCAACGAGGCTGGGGAGGGGTCTGGAGCACAGCCCTGTGAGGAGAGGCTGAGGGAGCTGGGGTTGCTTAGCCTGGAGAAGAGGAGGCTCAGGGGAGACCTTCTTGCTCTCTACAACTCCCTGAAGGGAGGTTGTAGCTAGGTGGGGGTTGGTCTCTTCTCCCAGGCAACCAGCAGCAGAACAAGAGGACACAGTCTCAAGCTGTGCCAGGGGAGGTTTAGGCTGGAGGTGAGGAGAAAGTTCTTCCCAGCAAGAGAGATTGGCCATTGGGATGTGCTGCCCAGGGAGGTGGTGGAGTCACTGTCCCTGGAAATGTTTAGAAATGGAGTGGATGAGGCACTTGGTGCCATGGTTTAGTTG
Source organism: Colaptes auratus (assembly GCA_015227895.2). Classification (NCBI taxonomy): domain Eukaryota; kingdom Metazoa; phylum Chordata; class Aves; order Piciformes; family Picidae; genus Colaptes; species Colaptes auratus. The sequence continues at coordinate 4,492,520 of CM037632.1, forward strand.
ATTGCATGGTGTTGGGTGATAGTTTGGACTTGATCTTGAAGGTCTTTCCCAACCTGGTCAATCCTATGATTCTGTGTCCTGGCTTGGAAAAAGGCCTCAACATTAACCCGCTCTCAGAAGGGATGCTTCCCTAAAAGCATGTTTGCAAACATTCTAAAGTGTAAACATGCAATTCTGCTTCCTGCACCTTCAGGCAGGGCCATGGTTTCTCCTGCTGCTCACAGGCTGGCTTTTCCCTTTTGTTTTGACCAAGCAGCAGAATGAAATCACCAGCGTTATCCCTGCTTCACCCCAGCTCCACAGTGACCGGTTTTACCAGTTTCATTCAGCTGCTGCTTGGGAATGCAAATGCAGATGCAGACAGTAGCACTGCTTTCCTCTGTGGAAGAAAAGACACCAAAGTAGCACAGGCTCTGTTCCAAAAGCTGAGGGGGTGAAGAGAGCTCACTTCTCTTCAAAAGAAAACAAGCAAAAAAAAAAAATCAATAGGAGTTTCAGGGCTCTCAGACACGTCACAACCACGGAGTCAATGCAACAACAACCCAAGAGGACCCTCCTCAGTTTGGGAATTGCCAGCACAGGAATCGCCTTTTCTTCTACTTCCAGCCTAGATGAGGGTTGGATTCTCACCAGCAGCTTGCTCTGCCTATCTACTTCTGGCTACTGGGTGTCTGAGATTGCTGTCAAGTTCAGACTTGCACAGCTCAGAAGCTCCACAGGCTTCACCAGTGACACTTGAATTTCACTGAACCACAACTAATGGGCTTGGAAAGCTACAAAGGATTACAATCTTCTTAGGCCAGTAACAAACTGTTCACAGAACACAGAAGCTCCATCAGTTTTGGCATCTGAAACTAGAAGCCAAAGAGATTTATATTGCATCTCCCTTTTGCTTCTGCAGATGGGCCTGAAAATTCCAGAACCAACAACCTACACAGCTGACAACCTGCACAGAAGCACAGAATTGTCAGGGTTGGAGGGACCTCAAGGATCAGCCAGTTCCAACCCCCCTGCCATGGGCAGGGACACCTCACACTACAGCAGGTTGCTCACAGCCACATCCAGCCTTAAAAGCCTCCAGGGATGAGGCTTCCACCACCTCCCTGGGCAACCTGTGCCAGGCTCTCACCACCCTCATGGGGAAGAACTTCTTCCTAACATCCAATCTCAATCTACCCATTTCTACTTTTTTTTTCCATTCCCCCCAAGTCCTAGCACTCCCTCACACCCTCAAAAGACCCTCCACAAGCTTTCTTGTAGCCCCCTTCAGATACTGAAGGCCACAATTAGGTCTCCTCAGAGCCATACATTTATACAGCTTACATCTTACATATTTCACTGCCTGTGCTCAGACGCAGCTGCACCTTCAAGATTTACATGCTTTTACACAATACAATACACCAGGTTGAAAGAGACCTTCAAGATCATCGAGTCCAACCCATCAACCAATCCAGCCCACCTAAACAACTAAACCATGGCACCAAGCACCCCATCAAGTCTCCTCCTGAACACCTCCAATGAAGGTGACTCCACCACCTCCACGGGTAGCTGATTCCAATGGGCAATCACTCTCTCTGTGTAGAACTTCTTCCTAACATCCAGCCTAAATCTGCCCTGGCGCAGCCTGAGACTGTGTCCTCTTGTTCTGGTACTCGTTGCCTGGGAGAAGAGACCAACCTCTGCCTGTCTACAACTCCCTGCAGGTAGTTGTAGAGAGCAATAAGGTCACCCCTGAGTCTCCTCTCCTCCAGGCTAAGCAACCCCAGCTCCCTCAGCCTCTCCTCACAGGGCTTGTGTTCCAAACCCCTCACCAACTTTGTTGCCCTTCTCTGGACACGTTCCAGCAAGTCAACCTCCTTCCTGAACTGAGGGCCCCAGGACTGGACACAGGACTCAAGGTGCAGCCTAACCAGTGCAGTGTACAGGGGCAGAATGACCTCCCTGCTCCTGCTGGCCACACATAGTGTACATCTTCAAAACCTTACTGATGTACACATTTACCCATAAAACATATTGAAGGAAAAAGTAAGCTTCAACTCCAATATTTGTGAATCTCTGGCAACATTAGATTCGAACCAGCAAATGTTAGGCTGCTTCCTTTCTCAGGAGTCTCAGGAATCACTGCTACAATTTTGCTTTAATTTTGGTTGGCCAAGTTCATGGAAGTCGATTGCTACACTGAAAGCCTGATTTTGAAGCAGAGACACCACACAAAACAAAGTTAAGAAACCCACAAAGAAAAAGCCAAACAAAAACCCCACAACTTTCCGGGGGGCAGTGGGAGTGTTTGGGGTTTCTCTGTTTTGTTTTCACAAAGGGGTTAAGGGAAAGAAGTATCCTGGGCTGCAGCAAGAGAAGCAGAGCCAGCAGGTCGAGGGATGTAGTCTACCTAGACCTCAGCCAGGCCTTTGACACCGTCCCCCACAGCAAACTCCTGGCCAAGCTGGCAGCCCATGGCTTGGATGGGGAGCACACTGCGTTGGGTTAGGAACTGGCTGGAGGGCCAAGCCCAGAGAGTGGTGGTTAATGGTGCCACATCCGGCTGGCGGCCAGGCACCAGTGGTGTGCCCCAGGGATCGGTGCTGGGCCCCATGCTCTTCAACATCTTTATTGATGATCTGGATGAGGGCATCGAGTCCATCATCAGTAAATTTGTGGACAACACCAAGCTGGGGGCAGGAGTTGATCTGCTGGAGGGTAGAGAGGCTTTGCAGAGGGACCTCGACAGGCTGGACAGATGGGCAGAGGCCAAGGGCAGGAGATTGAACACATCCAAGTGCCAGGTTCTGCACATTGGCCACAACAACCCCAGGCAGTGCTACAGGCTGGGGTCAGAGTGGCTGGAGAGTGGCCAGACAGAGAAGTACCTGGGGGTACTGGTTGATGGGAGGCTGAACATGAGCCAGCAGTGTGCCCAGGTGGCCAAGAAGGCCAGTGGCATCCTGGCCTGCATCAGGAACCGTGTGGCCAGCAGGAGCAGGGAGGTCATTCTGCCCCTGTACACTGCACTGGTTAGGCTGCACCTTGAGTCCTGTGTCCAGTCCTGGGGCCCTCAGTTCAGGAAGGAGGTTGACTTGCTGGAACGTGTCCAGAGAAGGGCAACGAGGTTGGTGAGGGGTTTGGAAGACAAGCCCTGTGAGGAGAGGCTGAGGGAGCTGGGGTTGCTTAGCCTGGAGAAGAGGAGGCTCAGGGGAGACCTTCTTGCTCTCTACAACTCCCTGAAGGGAGGCTGAGGTTGTAGCCGGGGGGGGGGTTGGGCTCTTCTCTCAGGCAGCCAGTACCAGAACAAGAGGACACAGTCCCAGGCTGTGCCAGGGGAGGTTTAGGCTGGATGTTAGGAAGAAATTCTACAGAGAGAAAGTGAATGTACTGCCCAGGGAGGTGATGGATTCACCATCATTGGAGGTGTTCAGGAGGAGACTTGATGGGGTGCTTGGTGCCATGGTTTAGTTGTTTAGGTGGGTTGGATTGGTTGATAGGTTGGATGTGATGATCTTGAAGGTCTCTTCCAACCTGATCTATTCTATTCTATTCTATTCTATTCTATTCTATTCTATTCTATTCTATTCTCCCACTCTACTCTGCTCTGGTGAGACCCCACCTGGAGTACTGCATCCAGTTCTGGAGCCTCTATTCCAGGAAGGATCTGGAGGTGCTGGAAGGTGTCCAGAGAAGGGCCATGAGGACGAGCAGAGGGCTGGAGCTGCTCTGCTATGAGGACAGACTGAGGGAGTTGGTGCTGTTCAGTCTGGAGAAGAGAGGCTCTAAGGAGACCAAACTGTGGCCTTGCAGTATCTGAAGGGGGCTACAAGAAAGCTGGGGAGGGACTTTTGAGGGTGTCAGAGAGTGATAGGACTGGGGGGAATGGGAAACAAAAACAACTAGAAATGGGTAGATTGAGATTGGATGTTAGGAAGAAGTTGTTCCCCATGAGGGTGTTGAGAGCCTGGCACAGGTTGCCCAGGGAGGTGGTGGAAGCCTCATCCCTGGAGGTGTTTGCAGCCAGGCTGGATGTGGCTGTGAGCAACCTGCTGCAGTGTGAGGTGTCCCTGCCCATGGCAGGGGGCTTGGCACTGGCTGATCCTTGAGGCTCCTTCTAGCCCTAACAATTCTATGACTCTGTGATATTCCATCTTCACAGAAGTCACTTGGTGTGATATTAACCTCCTATAAAACCAGCCAAGACAGATGCACACTTCAGCTATGCATTATCATGTCATTTTCAGTAAAACCTCAGAAAAGACATACTTTTGTGTCAATCAGAATCTAAAAAGGTTTATAAAATGAATCTTAATAATAGAGCAATGATGATGGCCTGCTGGAACTCTGCAGAGGAATAAGATGTCTTTATCTGCTGTTTCTTTGCACAGATAAGGACAAGTGAGGAACAGTGCTCCAAATCTTTCTTTAGAGCACTTCTGGGTATGACAGTGTCAGCCCTACTGTGTCTAAGATGCTGGAGGTCTGTGGTATCAGGTATAGCTTGCTCCAAGTGCCTATTTTCTTAACAACAGCCTGAGAACAAGGTACAAAAGACCTCTTTTTTTATCTTGATGAATGAATTCAACAGCATTTCTCTGTTCAGAACTAAAAATAGCTGCTAATTAGCACAATAACAGTAATGCAGGATTATCATAATGGTTTTATTATGAGCATGTGTTTTACACACCGAAAAAGACTAAGCCCTTGTCCTAAAGAGCTTGGGGCTCGACAAGAGCTGTAGAAAAAAAGCCCCACACCATGTAGGTATTTTGCTGCTGTCACATCTGGTCCCTATAAGCTTATGGAAAGTTCACTTTGACTTTATACAGCAAGCATTTTCACAGACAGAGCTATGTCTCAAGAGTGATACTAATTCATAAGTTCTTTCCCACCCCCCCGCCCCTCCTGTTAGGACCATGCAGGTGCAGCAAGTCCGAATACTTCTGGGACTGCCTGGATGCATTACACAAGCTGAAAGCAAAAACGGGCAGTCAGTGCACACTAAACTGAGCCCTGCAGGTAAGCCAAAGTATACACACTCCAGAGCTGTGCCCAGATGTACTGCAGAGCACACAGCACAAGCCACCAACTTTTGAAACCCACATTTCAAATCCTTCCCCTTTCAAAGATAACTTCATAGTCTCACTAGACACAAGCTTTATGTAGAAGCAGCATCCAAAGAAATCTAGATCTAGCACAGCCAGCAGGTTGAGGGAGGTGATTCTCCCCCTCTACTCAGCTCTGGTGAGACCACACCTGGAGCACTCTGTCCAGTTCTGGAGCTCCTATTACAGGAAAGATCTGGAGGTGCTGGAAGGTGTCCAGAGAAGGGCCACGAGGATGAGCAGAGGGCTGGAGCTGCTCTGCTATGAGGACAGACTGAGAGAGTTGGGGCTGTTCAGTCTGGAGAAGAGGAGGTTCCAAGGAGACCTTCTTGTGGCTTTCCAGTATCTGAAGGGGGCTACAAGAAAGCTGGGGAGGGGACTTTTGAGGGTGTCAGGGAGTGATAGGACTGGGGGGAATGGATCCAAGCTAGAAATGGGTAGATTCAAATTGGATGTTAGGAAGAAGTTCTTCCCCAGGAGGGTGGTGAGACACTGGCACAGGTTGCCCAGGGAGGTGGTGGAAGCCTCATGCCTGGAGGTTTTGAAGGCCAGGCTGGATGTGGCTGTGGGCAACCTGATCTAGTGTGAGGCTTCCCTGCCCATGGGAGGGGGGCTGGAACTGGATGATCCTTGAGGTCCCTTCCTACCCTAACAATTCTATGATTCTAAATCCAGCTCATGACTGTAGAGTTATTTCCACTCCAATATGACAGTGTTTCTGTGGTTATTTAGTAAATTAAAATACCTCACTAGGGAGGTATTCTCTTTGGTTTTACCTGTTTTAAAGCAATAAAAATCTGCAGGATGGGATCCATCACATCAAGTTAACAGAGTCAAGGAATCTTTGTTCCATCAGAAGGCAAATTCACCTCATTAAATTGATAGATTTTAGGATTAAGATTAAACAACTGACACCAAAGTACATGGACAGACATTCACCCCCAGTGGCAAAACAAAAGCAGCTTGCTGTAGGGAAATCTTACGAAGGGCTGGAAGAGGGAAGGTACCGAATCATGCACTGTGAACAACTTGTTGTTACAGCACCAGACAAGAGGAGAAAAGGATTTGAGGCTGCTTTACTCCAAGAGAAACGTCAAGAGTGCAGAATGCAGGGATATGTGCCAAGTGAGGAAGAACAGAGACGGAGGTAGGCAGAAGACAGAGGCAAGAGTCTGGAAGAAGGACTCACAGATGGGTGGGGATTTACATGAGCAGAGAAGCCAGCAAGCAAGATAATCTCTACTGCAGCATGTCAAGTGGATGTAAGAACATCACAATGGATCACGAGAGAGTGAAGGGAAAAAAGGTTCTGATCACCACAGAACTTAAGGCTTCAAAAGAGAAAGCAAAAACTGAAGAGCACAGAGCCTGGGAACGAGTTCATATTTTCTGCCATGAACCAAAAAAAGCAGTCAGGGCTGGATGCAGACATGAATAAGCCTAGGATGAAGCCACAATTTAGAACCAAAAAAACAAGGCAGAACCTTTCCTTGGTACAACACACAACAGCCTGCTTAACAACAAAGGTTGCTGTGATTGCAGAGACTGCAGCCAAAACCTTTGCCCTGTTATATGACACCTGTGCAAACCTGCATCTTACCTCCTTCCACCCCTGCTCTCTCACACTATTGAAACTGCTTCACGTGAAAGCAGGAGCCAACACTTCCACTACAATCCAGATCACACAACTCACTGCTGCAAGAAATACGACAGCCAGTGGGTTTCTGCTCTATCTGAACTCAAAGAATCCATCTCAGTCTCTCTTCACAACCAGTGTGCACACAACACACGTGCTCACATCCAACCATGGGCAAGGACAACCACGTTATCAAACCATCACCTCCTGAAAGCCTGAAAAGCCAAGAGAAATCCTCTCAATCTCTGGTTATTACACAAGTCACACAGACACAACAGGGATGAAAACAAATCATTGAATCACAGAATGGTCTGGCTTGGAAGGGACCTCCAAAGGTCATCCAGTCCAACCCCCTCTGCAGCAAGCAGGGACGTTCTCAACTAGATCAGGCTGCCCAAAGTCCTGTCCAGCCTCACCTTGAGTATCACCAGGAATGGGGCCTCAACCACCTCCCTGGGCAACCTGTTCCAGTGTTCCACCACTCTCATAGTAAAGAGCTTGCTCCTGATATCCAATCTAAATCTGCTCTGCTCTAGCCTGAAGCCATTGTCCCTCATCCTACCACTGCAGGCCTTTGCAAACAGTCTCTCTCCATCCTTCTTGTAGGCTCCCTTCAGGTACTGAATTCCTATTAGACACCTAATATACCTTCAGGTATATTATTCCTGAACATACCTTCAGGTACCTAATTCCTATTAGGTCTCCCCTCATAGGAATATCTCAAGAGAAAAATGAACACTGGGAAAATGGTTCAAGGAACCTCAAACATTTCATTTGAAATAGACTGGAGAAAGTAGTGGGATGCAAACCAAATGGTTTTAATCAGTCAGTGTCAGCTGAGGTCAGCAGACCTGGAGTTTATAAAAAGATCATGAAACAGATACAGCCCTTAGTTGTTTGTTGGGTTTTTTTTAGGTTAAAATCTAGCATTCTGATGCCACAGGTGATCCTGAGCACAAAAAGTTATGTCAGCCAACCACAAAACAACCACCTACAATACTCTGAAAGGCAGTCTGAGCTCTTCCATAGCAGTATCCAAGACTAAATAGTGTAGAGTAGGCTCTGCATCACAAAGGAAAGGCAGAGTTTGCCACAGTCAGAATCTAGAGGGGCAGGAAACACAGCAACAAATACAGCAAAGATGATTTTTGTTTCCATTTTACTAGGTTGGACTTGATGATCTCTGAGGTCTTTCCCAACCTGGTTGAGCCTACGATTCTATGACTACAATGGTTGATCATCCTTGTGTGCTTCCCTAAGTATTTCACCTCTGTATGTGTGTGTATATATATGTACACATACATGCATATATGCTATATATATAAAAATAGGTGTACAAAAATACTTGAAACACAGAAAATCAACACTTGGACATCCCTTGCATGTTTGCATAAAGACTTCATGGGTTTATATATATATATATATATGTCTGTCTATAGGCACAGAAACTATATATAGCACACACACATAAAAACCTATGTGTAAAGAGATCCCATTTCTGCACTTCCCAAATTAGTAAGCAGTCACAGATATATAGCTGGGCCACCACACTTTCCCAAATCTTAAATTACATCTGGGCTCTGGGATGTGTGGGCTCCTGTTTGTATTGCAGTCCTCCTTTTCCTAGTTTGATTCCAAAAGTTAAGCTGCTGCCCCAGCACTTAACTGGTATATGACACTGAAAAAAAATAATAAAGGCCTTCCATAGAATAGAATCATAGAATCAGAATCAACCAGGATGGGAAGGGCCTCAGAGATCATCAAGTCCAACCTGTCACCCAAGACCTCATGACTACTAAACCATGGCACCAAGTGCCACGTCCAATCCCCTCCTGAACACCTCCAGGGACGGTGACTCCACCACCTCCCTGGGCAGCACATTCCAATAGCTAACAACTCTCTCTGTGAAGAACTTTCTTCTCACCTCCAGCTTAAACCTCCCCTGGCACAGCTTGAGACTGTGTCCTCTTGTTCTGGTGCTGGTTGCCTGGGGGAAGAGACCAACCCCCACCTGGCTACAACCTCCCTTCAGGGAGTTGGAGAGAGCAATGAGGTCGCCCCTGAGCCTCCTCTTCTCCAGGCTAAGCAACCCCAGCTCCCTCAGCCTCTCCTCCCAGGGCTGTGCTCCAGACCCCTCCCCAGCTTTGTTGTCCTTTTCTGGACACATTCAAGAATCTCAATGTCCTTCCTAAACTGAGGGGCTCAGAACTAGACACAGTACCCAAGGTGTGGTCTAACCAGTGCTGAGTACAGGGGCACAGTGACTTCCCTGCTCCTGCTGGCCACACTATTTCTGATGCAGGCCAGGATGCCATTGGCCTTCTTGGCCACCTGGGCACACTGCTGGCTTTGACACTATTGAGCAATTCAGATCTATACCCTAGCTATGTAAATATACAATGGTGTTGATTTCAAGCATGCAGCTCAACCTTGGATTTGCAGAACATTCCTCACTGCTTTTCAGCACATACACTGAGTTCATTTTTTTCCTCAGTTTAAGCCAATTCTTTCTATAAATGGATTTGAATACGATGCTTTTACCTTTGAAACTACACAGAGAGCCACTGAAACACTAATATCTAAATGCATGGTTTCACCTTCTAGCAGCCCATAATCACATTACCATTTAAAGCTCTGCCATATGTTTACAAAGATAGCATGTAAGCACCCATGGAGAGCTCAATAATTCTAAGGAAAAGTATGCCACCAATGCCTTTCAGGGTCAGTAGGAAAGCCTTCATCATTGAAAAGGAAATGCATGCAATAAAAATTTCAGGTATTTAGTGTTAAAATGGCAGCACAGAGACCCCTCTCTGCTCGGTCATGCCTTCAGGGCAGAGATACCCTCTCTCTCGTCCATATATAGTGGCATAGTTGGGAAGTTCCATTCCTAATAGATTAACTTGGAGTAGGAGATAATGTGAGACATCACAGAACCGGAAAATAGCATCCTTTTCATGCCATCGGTGCTTATTTCTTTAGGTAAACTACTGCAGCAATAAAGTCGGATTCATCCAATCATTGTTCCCGAGTAGAGTGATAGCTATTTCTAGGGAAGAGAGCTATCGGCCTGAGCTAATCAGACATACCGAGGGAAAGAAGCCTTTATTTTTCACCACAGTTCATGCGACCCTTTCATCACAGTGACTAACCTCATTGCCAAAATCGTGTCATCTCAAAAAAATGCATTTACCGGGACAGATCCTCTGTGTGTCTCTGTGTGCGTGTGCGTGCGTGGAGGATCGAATTTGTCACTGAAAATCAAGACACAAAACCAGACCGAAGGGAGCTCGGTAAGGCGAAAGCTGTTTCTCAGCGCAGAGTCCCAGCCTCACAACAGGCATGCACATTTGGATCTCCGTTTCCCGAAATTAAATGCACTCTGCTTAAGCACCAAGTGGCTCGTTAGGCGGGACGGGACCCCCTGCTCTCGCTCCCACCCCGGGGGTGTCCGCAAGGGCTCAGTCCCGCCGCGAGGGACGCTCGGCGAAAGGACAGCGGCGGCGGCGTGGCAAGCCCCCGGGACCGGACGCTCCTTCCCCACCTCGCCTTGACCCCCGTCCCCGTTCTCCCCCCTCCCATGCCCGGGGCTCACCGTATGGGAGGCGTTGCTGGCCCTGAGCGGCGGCAATGCGAGAGGCGATGGTGGGCCGGTCCCAGCTCCTGCCCGGGAGACTCCGGCTCCGGCGCCCGGGGAAGACTGCAGCGGGCGGCCGCTATCCCCTGCCCTGCCTGCGGAAAGCAGAGGATGAGCGTGGACGGCAGCAGCGGCGGCGGCCGTCGGGGCGGCAGAGGCCAGTGGCCCCGGCGCTTCGCCGGCCCCGCCGCCCGTCTCGCAAGCTTCAAGCAGAAGCCATTAAAAGCTAATCGCCACCGCGGCGCACACGCACGCACCGATCCGGCTAATAGCGCGGGTGGGCCACGCTCGCCCGGCTAAAACCCTTCATCCGAGATTAACCCGCCACCAGCAGGCGCTTAACCGGGAGAACAAGCCGGCTCTGCCCGGCACACGCCTCGGGGCTGGATGGCCGCCCGATCTACCCCCTTCTCACCGAGCCGTCTGGCCCGGCCAAATCCTGGCGGCGCCGGGGACCCGCCACGAGTTCTCAAGTCTGCGGCGGAGAGCAGAGAGGAGCACCGCTGCCCCCCCGCTGTCAAACGCGGCCGCTCCGGGAGGGGCAGCGACTCCCAGTTTTCCCTTGGGTCGCTTTTCTAAGCGATTTCCCTGCGGTCTTCTCCCCCTTTCCCGAGGTTAACTCGCCACCACGCACAACGACAGCGCGCCGCAGCTGAACGCGCAGCCCCCGCCGGCCCCCCGGACTCGGTTGCCGGGGCGGGGGGGGGGAGGGTGGATCATTGTTCCGTCACGCCACGGCTCCGCTGCGGCGACAGCCGCGGGGCATCCGAGTCCACCCCAGCTCCCCGCGCCGTACGACCCGGCCCGACCCAACCCAGCGCGGCGGCGATCGCGGCGGCCCTCCCTTACCGGCTGGGTAGGCAGCACCAGCGGCGGCGCTAGCTGAGGGTTTTCTGGTTAACATGGCCGCTGGAGAGGAGGGAGAGGAAAAGGCATGTCAGGGTGGCTCTCCTCCGCTGCTCCTCCGCCTCTCCGGTCGGCGGCTGCCTCTCTTCTCCGATCAGCTACACCCAGACCCAGACACGTCTTCCGCTGCATCCCCCTGGCCCCGGGCCGGCCGGACAGACCCTCCAACGGCCCGCCGTCGCCTCCCGCCGCCGCAGCAGCAGCAGCTGCGCCGCCGCCGCAGCCCCCGGCCCAAGCTCATCACCTCCCCCGCCCCCGCCCTGGTGGCCCCGGTCCCTTCACACGGAGGAGGAGGGGGGGTGGGCAGCAGAAGGCTGCCGGACAGGGCCCTCCTCCTACTCGCGCGGCGGAACAGGGACAAACAGCGCACAGGAGTGGCAGTCCCCGCCCCGTCGGCCGCCTCCCCTCCCTCGCTCCGTCCCTCCCTGTTGCCCCCTCCCCTACCGCTGCGCTCCGCGGTGGCCGCGCCGCGGCCCTCCGCTGCCTCTCGGCGCTCGCACGTTCATTCGGCGCGCCCCAGCCCCCTGCCCAACCGCCGCCCGCGCTGCTCTGCTTTGCCCTGCGCTGCCCTGCGCTGCCTGCCCAACGGCCGCCGTCGCACGTCGGGCCCGGGGCGCGCATCGCCCCCGGCCGTTGGTCACCCCCTAGGGTCACAGCCATCTTGGCGGCCCCGCAGGCAGTAGCCTGCGCCTCGCCGCATCCCGCCCTTGGTAGGCACCCTGCGCTTCTCCCTGGCACCCTCCGTGTGTGCGGGGCAGGGGCAGGCCGACCCCACGGCGCCAGAGTGGGCGGTGGGGAGAGGGCACGATGCCGGCAGGGAAATGGATGGCCGGGGGCAGGGGAGGGGGGATCGGGATGGAGGAGAGAGGGAGAGGAGTCAGAGGGTCACCAACTACTCGGACAGGGAGGATGGCTTCTGTCAGACTTGAAGGTTAAAGGTGGCACCGTGGGAGGAAGGATAAATGACTTGAAAGGTGTAATGAGATGAAAACTTCCCCGAAAAATCGGCAGGGAGGAAAAGGAGCTTTTGGGATCGCCCTGGAGTTCTAAGTGCCTCCAAGTAGAGCGAGGAGCCCGGGGACGGGAGGGCGATATTGGCCGTGTTTTCCAAACTGCAACGTGCTCTGTGGAGTACAATGCTTTGAATTCCTGATTCGTCGTTTTGAACGTCATTGGAGCCAAAAATAGACCTCTGAACATTTGCTCAGCTTGGGACAGCGCTGAAATGAAGTCTCCGACCTACGCTCGCACCGTTTTTGAAGTCTGTACAGACCGTGCATATATTTTTTTGCTTTCTGTTTGAAACAGCTGGTAGATAAGTAGACAGACTGCTCTTCATCCCCTTCCACAGAAAAAAAAACACCAACAAATAAATCTTCCCCGTTTCCCATGCCTAAAACAAAACAAAAATATTAAGAAAATCCATCCCTGTTGCCAGAGAGAAAGACTTTGCCTCTTCCAGTGCCACAGATACAAGCATAAACAAAGACATTTCCTGTGCTAGTACAGAGAAACAAACAATTTCCCTAACCCCTCCTGTCATGCAGAGAAAACAATCATACCTTCCCCCACACACACCCAGCTAATCTTTCCCCTTCACTGTAGCAGAAAAGAAAGCTTTGTCTTCCTCAGTATCTCCCCCACAAGATGTCCACAGGGACCCCCGGTGTCCCTTCTTCTTGGCAGCCAGGGGTATAAATGCTGTTTTCTGATTATTATCAGTGTTTTCCATTCGTTCTCACAAGCAGCACATCCTCGGGGGAGCACATACTCGGGAGGCTGAGGGGAGACCTCATTGCTGTCTGCAGCTACCTGAAGGGAGGTTGTAGCCAGGTGGGGGTTGGTCTCTTCTCCCGGGCAACCAGCAACAGAACGAGGGGACACAGTCTCAAGTTGTGCCAGGGGAGGTTCAGGCTGGATATTAGGAAGAAGTTCATCACAAAGAGAGTGATCTGCCATTGGAATGTGCTGCCCAGGGAGGTGGTGGAGCCCCTGTCCCTGGACATCCTCAAGAAAAGCCTGGATGAGGCACTTAGAGCCATGGTCTAGTTGATTGGATAGGGCTGGGTGATAGGCTGGACTGGATGATCTTGGAGGGCTCTTCCAACCTGGTTGATTTTATGATTCTATGATTCTCATTGAATGTACCTGAATATCAGATGCTGTGATAATGCTGGTGTTCTTTGTGAGATATCTTAAAGGTTTCAGGAATGACAGAAGAAAGGTATTTTTGTAGCTTAATTCTTTAGGTAGGGGAAGGGGGAGAAGCTTGTCCGCATTCAAGCTAGGTAAGAAAAGCTGGAGCTGATATCAATTATCTTCTCATAAGGCTTGCAGGAGTTTTTACTGAAATTGTCTGCCTCCTCTGACTGTCAAAGTCACAGATGGCTTCATGTGAATAGAATAGAATAGAATAGAATAGAATAGAATAGAATAGAACAGAATAGAATAGAATTAACCAGGTTGGAAAAGACCTTTGAGATCATTGAGTCCAACCTATCACCCAACACCATCTCATCAACTAAACCATGGCATCAAGCACCCCATCCAGTCTCTTCTTAAACACCTCCAGTGATAGTGACTCTATGTGTGTTCTAGGGTTAGTTACAGCTAAACATGGAGATAAGAGAAAGCCCACTCAGTGCCCTGTTTCAATCCCTTCCTAGTCATGTATGCTATTCACAGTGTGCCTTCCACAGTTTGTTCAGACAATCTTAGACCACTATGACTACTGTCTGAAAAATTGAGTTAGTCTATCACATAGTAAACAGTCTTTTAGTTACAGCAGTGGGAACATATTACATCAGTGCCTGTCCAGCTATTCCCTGTCTAAAACTATGCCTTGTAAGCTTTTGGCATTAGCCTTTGAGCTTTGGAATGGCCTTAGGCCTCCCTAGATGGCCTCTCTGTCTTTTCCTCCATCTGCAATCCATCTTGGTTTCTGGCTGTCAAGGATGGCAACTGATGGAGTCTGAAGTGGAGCTCTAGATGACGGTGCAAGCCCATCACCATTGCTTCTGAATGCAATACAAGAAAATTCCACTTTAGAGCCTCTTTTATGCAGGGTGTAGGTTGATAAAGAGGAGGAACATGCTAGTATAATTGTAAAATACCTTGACTGCAAGTAGGAGTGTCCTTAACAGCCTTCTTCACATTCATAGTCACAGATCTTCAAAGAACAGAAGACAGCAAAGCCTGAATACTCAAAGACAAAGCAAAGATCAATTCTTTCACGCCAAGTGTTGCACTCAGGAATGTGAACTATGTCCCTCTGAGTGTCCACAAAACTTCATTCTTTCAGATAACTGAACAGAACAGAGCTTTCCAGACCACTGCTGCACAAGATGGGGTCAACAGACTTCAGTTCCCACGACAGAAATCAGCATTAAGCACCTGACAGGAGAAAGTGTGCTGTGCTGAGAAATTAGAGAGCAAAAGGAGTAAGTTGCCTTGACTCTCTTTCCTCCTCCCTCAGCTTTTCTTGGCAAAAGTGTGAACTAATTTGTACTGACAGAAGACTAGTCTTCTCTTTCTTGCAAACAAATCTGCTGAGTGCTCATGACTGTCAGACTACTTAGAATCACAGACTTCTTTGAGTTGGGAGGGACCTCTGAAGATCATCCAGTCCAACCTCCCTGTAATGAGCAGGGACAATGGGAAAAATAATATACATCTTTTTCATGGCTTAGGCCCTAGAACATTTTAAAAGAAGGCTGAGTCTAAGTATAGATTCTCCTTCTTATGCAAACTCTGCTTAGTAGGAGAGGATGATTAAAAGGTGGCAGAAAAATCACATTTGACTTTGTTCCAGGCTTAGTTTACCTCTCCTTTCCACAGAATCATGGAATCATTTAGATTGCAAAGGACCCTTGAGAGCATCAAATCCAAGGCTACCATTAACCCATGTGCCTAAGTGTGGTAGGGGCACTGTAATGAGCAGGGACATCTTCAACTAGCTCAGCTTGCTCAGAGCCCCAGCAAACCTGACCCCCCTTCATGTTTCCAGGTATGGGACATCTCAGGGCAACTTGTTCCAGTATCTTGCTGCCCTCATACTAAAAAATGCTATTCCTTACATTTAACCTAAATCTCCCTTCTTTTAGTGAAAAAAAATGATAATCCTAATATTTAACTTAATTCTCCCTTCTTTTGGTTTAAAAGACATTATTCCTTATATCTAACCTAAATCTCCCTTCTTTCAGTTTAAAACCATTAGCCCTTGTCTCGTTGCAACAGGCCCTACTAAATAGTTTGTCCCCATCTTTCTTCTAAGCCCACTTTGAGTATTGAAAGGCTGCAATAAGGTCTCTCCACAGCCTCCTCCAGGCTGAACAACCCTAACCCTCTCAGCCTTGCTTCACAGGAGAGATGTTCTGCTCCTCTGAGCACTTCTGGAGCCTTCCTCTGGACCTGCTCCAACAGGTCCAACAGGTCCTTGCAGGGTGCTTGGGAGGTAGTGCAATCAAAGCACTTCTTCTTAAGGGAAATATCTGACAAGATTATTCCAGCTGGGTACCCACACAGGCCTTCAGACTGGAAACTGCCAGCCCAGTGGGGCACAGGCAGTGCCGGTTCTGCAGCACAGTGGCCACCTCAGGAAGGAGGCAAAGAGCTCCGTAGCTGCAGATGCAGGTGGGATTGGAAGGCTGCTTGCTTGTAGCTGTCTGCAAGAAGCTCACCTTGAACTGTTACAGATCTCCTCCTCCTGCGATAAGCTGTGCACAGTGTCCTGCAACACAAGTGAGCAACTCTTCTGTAAAAATGAAGCAGTTAATCACACACATTGAGTGAGGAAATTTCAGTTCATTAAGAACACCACAGGCAGAAAAATGTAAAGCTCCAGAACCAGAAGAGTCTGGAATGAAATGGGAGTTGTAAAATCCTTGCCTAAAAGTATTCCTGCCCACATACGACATTAAAATGCATTACTGAAGATCATCTGTGAGTGCAGTGAGGAGAGACACAGAGCATGCTGCATTTCTTGACCCTTTCAGTCATCTCCCTTGCGAACAAGACAGGGCAGAGTGCCAGGCAAACTCTAAGGGTTTGCCGAGGTCTCTTTTGTCAGGCTGCCTTGGATCACAGGATCACAGGATGGTAGGGGTTGGAAGGGGCCTCTGGAGAGAGATCTTTGAGTCCAACCCCCTGCCACAGCAGGGCCATAGAATCTAGCAGAGGTCACCCAGGAACACATCCAGACAGGGCTGGAAAGGCTCCAGAGAAGGAGACTCCACAACCTCTGGGCAGCCTCTTCCATGCTCTGTGATCCTTACAGTGAAGAAGTTCTTCCTCATGTTGAGGTGGAACTCCTGTGCTGGCGTTTCCATCCACTGCCCCTTGTCCTGTCCCAGGCCACAAGTGAGCAGAGCCTGTCCCTTCCTTCCTGACCCCCAGCCTTCAGGTATTGATAGACATTGATCAGATCCCCTCTCAGTCTTCTCTCCAGACTAAACAGCTTCAGGTGTCTCATCCTCTCCTCATCAGGCAGTGCTCCAGTTCCTTCATCATCCTTGTAGCCCTCTGTTGGACTCTGTCCAGTAGATCCCTGTCCCTCCTGACCTGGGGAGCCAGAAGTGGATGCAATATTCCAGCTGAGGTCTCACCAGGGCAGGGTAGATAGGGAGGAGAACCTCCCTGGATCTGTTGAACACACTGTTTCTAAAGCACCCAAAGATCCCACTGGCCTTCTTGGCCACAGGGCACATTGCTGTCCCACCCTGAGACCCAGCTGATATCTAACTGTCCCATTTGACCACGGTACCTCCTCAGCACTGCTGTGAAATCTCCCATGCCAGTTCTCTTATCTCTCCAGAGTGGCTGGCAGTTACATATGGGGCTTTGGTATGCAGTTGCAGGGTGAGGGTGGCTGGCTGGTCAGTGACACAGCATTCCTGCCACTGTGATATTAGCAAGCACTTATGTGGTCAGGCACCAGGGAATTCTTGGGAAGCCAATGTGTGTGTCCAAAGCTGCGGTGATGATTGTGGGGGCTCCCACAGTGACAGGTGCAGCAGTTGCTCAGCACCTTGCTATGCTCTGACTGTTCTCACCGGGCACCATCAGCTACTCTGGTTGCAGATAAATGGCTGCTAGGTAGAGCTAATGTGAGGCTGCTCAAACGTGAGATGGGGATGAAACATCTGGCAATTAGCATGGTGGTTATAGGCTGTGCCTTCCTGCTGCTGCCCACAGAAAATGTAAAAGCTATTGGACCTACTCTTCCAGGGAGGTTTTCCTCTCCTTCTACCCTGCCCTAGGGAGGCCCCACCTGGAATATTGCATCCACTTCTGGCTCCCCAGTTCAGGAGGGACAGGGATCTACTGGACAGAGTCCAACAGAGGGCTACAAGGATGATGAAGGAACTGGAGCACTGCCTGATGAGGAGAGGATGAGACACCTGGAGCTGTTTAGTCTGGAGAGAAGACTGAGAGGGGCTCTGATCAATGTCTATCAATACCTGAAGGCTGGAGGTCAGGAAGGAAGGGACAGGCTCTGCTCACTTGTGGCCTGGGACAGGACAAGGGGCAGTGGATGGAAACGCCAGCACAGGAGCTTCCACCTCAACATGAGGAAGAACTTCTTCACTGTAAGGATCACAGAGCATGGAAGAGGCTGCCCAGAGGTTGTGGAGTCTCCTTCTCTGGAGCCTTTCCAGCCCTGTCTGGATGTGTTCCTGGGTGACCTCTGCTAGATTCTATGGCCCTGCTGTGGCAGGGGGTTGGACTCAAAGATCTCTCTCCAGAGGCCCCTTCCAACCCCTACCATCCTGTGATCCTGTGATCCAAGGCAGCCTGACAAAAGAGACCTCAGCAAACCCTTAGAGTTTGCCTGGCACTCTGCCCTGTCTTGTTCGCAAGGGAGATGACTGAAAGGGTCAAGAAATGCAGCATGCTCTGTGTCTCTCCTCACTGCACTCACAGATGATCTTCAGTAATGCATTTTAATGTCGTATGTGGGCAGGAATACTTTTAGGCAAGGATTTTACAACTCCCATTTCATTCCAGACTCTTCTGGTTCTGGGGCTTTCCATTTTTCTGCGTGTGTTGTTCTTAATGAACTGAAATTTCCTCACTCAATGTGTGTGATTAACTGCTTCATTTTTACAGAAGAGTTGCTCACTTGTGTTGCAGGACACTTTGCACAGCTTATCGCAGGAGGAGGAGATCTGTAACAGTTCAAGGTGAGCTTCTTGCAGACAGCTACAAGCAAGCAGCCTTCCGATCCCACCTGCATCTGCAGCTACGGAGCTCTTTGCCTCCTTCCTGCGGTGGCCACTGTGCTGCAGAACCGGCACTGCCTGTGCCCCACTGGGCTGGCAGTTTCCAGTCTGAAGGCCTGTGTGGGTACCCAGCTGGAATAATCTTGTCAGATATTTCCCTTAAGAAGAAGTGCTTTGATTGCACTACCTCCCAAGCACCCTGCAAGGACCTGTTGGACCTGTTGGAGCAGGTCCAGAGGAAGGCTCCAGAAGTGCTCAGGGGAACAGAACATCTCTCCTGTGAAGCAAGGCTGAGAGGGTTAGGGTTGTTCAGCCTGGAGGAGGCTGTGGAGAGACCTTATTGCAGCCTTTCAATACTCAAAGTGGGCTTAGAAGAAAGATGGGGACAAACTATTTAGTAGGGCCTGTTGCAACGAGACAAGGGCTAATGGTTTTAACCTGAAAGAAGGGAGATTTAGGTTAGATATAAGGAATAACAATTTTTAGACTAAAAGAAGGGAGATTTAGCACAAGCTTTATGAGGTGAGGCTGAGGGAGCTGGGGTTGCTTAGCCTGGAGAAGAGGAGGCTCGGGGAAGACGTTGCTCTCTACAACTACCTGAAGGGATGTTGTAGCCAGGTGGGGGTTGGTCTCTTCTCCCAGGCAAGCAGCACCAGAACAAGAGGACACAGTCTCAAGCTGCGCCAGGGGAAGTTTAGGCTGGAGGTGAGGAGAAAGTTCTTCACAGGAAGAGTAATTGGCCATTGGAATGTGCTGCCCAGGGAGGTGGTGGAGTCACCATCCCTGGAAGTGTTCAAAAAGGGATTGGATGTGGCACTTGGAGCCATGGTTTAGTAGTCATGAGGTGTTGGGTGATAGGTTGGACTTGATCTTTGACGTCTTTTCCAACCTTATTGATTCTATGATTCTATTAGGAATAACATGTTTGAGAATGAGGGCAGCAAGTTACTGGAACAAGTTGCCCTGAGAGGTGGTAGATGTCCCATACCTGGAA
This sequence comes from Colaptes auratus, assembly GCA_015227895.2. Classification (NCBI taxonomy): domain Eukaryota; kingdom Metazoa; phylum Chordata; class Aves; order Piciformes; family Picidae; genus Colaptes; species Colaptes auratus. The sequence goes on from CM037632.1 coordinate 4,512,000, forward strand.
ACATGAAGGGGGTCAGGTTTGCTGGGGCTCTGAGCAAGCTGAGCTAGTTGAAGATGTCCCTGCTCATTACAGTGCCCCTACCACACTTAGGCACATGGGTTAGTGGTAGCCTTGGATTTGATGTTCTCAAGGGTCCTTTGCAATCTAAATGATTCCATGATTCTGTGGAAAGGAGAGGTAAACTAAGCCTGGAACAAAGTCAAATGTGATTTTTCTGCCACCTTTTAATCATCCTCTCCTACTAAGCAGAGTTTGCATAAGAAGGAGAATCTATACTTAGACTCAGCCTTCTTGTCCTAGGGCCTAAGCCATGAAAAAGATGTATATTATTTTTCCCCATTGTTTTTGTTATGAAGGCAAAAATGCTGAGCTGGGGACATTAAAACACTTAGGATATGTCTCCCCATCAATTAAACATAGGTCCAAGGCTGTTGTCTGAGCCAGTAAGCTGCATTTTAAAAGTAAACCCTTAAGCCCAGTTAGGATTTGCCTTGGGAGGGACAGAACACAATCAGCACTGGCTTCTTTTTAATCTGGTTTTTATAACTTAGGTGTGAGCAGATCTGTGTACAGTACAGTGTGGTCTTTCAGCAGATCATGCTGGGTTGGAATGGACCTCCAAAGGTCACCTACTCCAACCCACTCTGCAGTAAGCAGGAGCATCCTCAGCTAGATTAGGTCGCCCAGAGCCTTGTCAAGATTCAGCCACCACCAGGCTCCTTCCCTGAGATTAGTTTTAGGATAGGATAGGATAGGATAGGATAGGATAGGATAGGATAGGATAGGGTAGGATAGGATAGGATAGGGTAGGATAGGATACGGTAGGATAGGATAGGATAGGATAGGGTAGGATAGGATAGGATAGGATAGGGTAGGATAGGATAGGATAGGATAGGATGGAATGGAGAACAGAACAGAACAGAACAGAATAGAATAGAATAGAATAGAATAGAATAGAATAGAATAGAATAGAATAGAATTGAATTAACCAGGTTGGAAAAGACCTCAGAAATCATCAAGTCCAACCTATCAGCCAACACCATCTCATCAACTAAACCATGGCACCAAGTGCCTCATCCAGGCTCTTCTTAAATACTTCCAGGGATGGTGACTCCACCACCTCCCTGGGCAGCACATTCCATTGGCCAATCTCTCTGGGAAGAATTTCTTCCTCACCTCCAGCCTACACCTCCCCTGGCACAGCTTCAGACTGTGTCCTCTTGTTCTGGTGCTGGTTGCCTGGGAGAAGAGACCAACCCCCACCTGGCTACAACCTCCCTTCAGGTAGTTGTAGAGTGCAATGAGGTCTCCCCTGAGCCTCCTCTTCTCCAGGCTAAGCAAGCCCAGCTCCCTCAGCCTCTCCTCCCAGGGCTGTGCTCCAGACCCCTCCCCAGCTTTGTTGCCCTTCTCTGGACACCTTCCAGCATCTCAACATCTTTCTTGAATTGAGGAGGCCAGAACTGAACACACACTGATATCTGAACCTGGCAGGGCAGTTTACCTCCTCACACCATCATGTCAATACAAATCTGGTCCTGGCAAGCTGATTTGTGGCAGTGATTCTCTGCACTCTTGCAGAGTTTTTAATGAATAGATGACTTCATTTTTAGTGAATAGATAGCTTGAATTTTAATGTCTAGATCACTTCATTTATATATAGTTATCACAACTGTATTGAAATACAGTGTAAGTTGCAGGTTGGAATTTACTCTGTGGGGATTTTTTCTTCCTGAGGAGAATAGAAAGTGGGCACACACTTTATGTTCTCAGAGAACTAAGAGAACCTCTGGGAGAGGAAAAGAAGGAACCAATGCCAATGGTGTCCTTGGCTCTTCTTACAAGGAAAGACTGAGGAAGCTGAGGGCTCATTAGTTTGGAGAGGAGGAGACTAAGGGGGAACCTCATTAATGTTTATAAAGATGTGCAGGGTGAGTGCCCAGAGGCTGGAGCCAGGCTCTGCTGGGTGCTGCCCAATGCCAGCACAAGGGGCAGTGGTGGAAGCTGAGGCAGAGGAAGTTCCATGGAAACAGGAGGAAAATGTTTTCCCTGTGAGTGTGACAGAACCCTGGAAGAGGCTGCCCAGGGGAGTTGTGGAGTCTTCTTCTCTGGAGATACTTAAAACCCACCTGGATTTTTAGGTCCAGGCTGGATGTGGCTGTGAGCAACCTGCTGTAGTGTGAGGTGTCCCTGCCCATGGCAGGGGGGTTGGGACTGGATGATCCTTGAGCTCCCTTCCAACCCTGACAATTCTGTGATTCTGTGTGTTCCTGTGTGATCTGCTCTAGGTGCTCCTGCCCTGGCGGGGGGGGGGGGGGGGTAGACTGGATGATCTTTCCAGGTCCCTTCCAACCCCTAACATTCTGTGATTCTCTGATTCTTCTGTGGGCCCAAGCTGTGTGGTGCAGCAGACAGCTGGAGGGAAGGGATGCCATCCAGAGGGACCTGGACAGGCTGGAGAGGTGGGCACAGGCCAACCTCATGAGCTTCAACAAGACCAAGGGCAGGGTCCTGCATCTGGGTCGAGGCAATCCCAGGCACAAATCCAGGCTGGGCAGTGACTGGCTGGGGAGCAGCCCTGAGGGGAGAGACTTGGGGGTGCTGGGGGAGGAGAAGCTCACCAGGAGCTCTCAGTGTGCACTTGCAGCCCGGAAAGCCAATCAGATCCTGGGCTGCATCAGGAGAAGTGTGGCCAGCAGGTCAAGGGAGGGGATTCTCCCCCTCTACTCAGCTCTGGGGAGACCCCACCTGGAGTACTGCCTCCAGTTCTGGAGCCCCTATTGCAAGAGGGATCTGGAGGTGCTGGAAGGTGTCCAGAGAAGGGCCAGGAGGATGAGCAGAGGGCTGGAGCTGCTCTGCTCTGAGGACAGACTGAAGGAGTTGGGGCTGTTCAGTCTGGAGAAGAGAAGGCTCCGAGGTGACCTCATTGTGGCCTTCCAGTATCTGAAGGGGGCCTACAAGAAGGCTGGGGGAGGGACTTCTCAGGTTATCAGGTAGTGATAGGACTAGGGGGAATGGGATGAAGCTGGAGGTGGGGAGATTCAGGCTGGATGTGAGGAGGAAGTTCTTCCCCATGAGAGTGGTGAAGCCCTGGAATGGGTTATCCAGGGAGGTGGTTGAGGCCCCATCCCTGGAGGTGTTTAAGCCCAGGCTGGATGAGGCTCTGGCCAGCCTGATCTAGTGTGGGGTGTCCCTGCCCATGGCAGGGGGGTTGGAACTGGATGATCCTTGTGCTCCCTTCCAACCCTGACTGATACTATGATACTCTGACCTGGCCTGTGAAGCTCCTCCATTCCCCCAGCTTCTTAAGCCAGGGAGATGTGATAATTGCAGGGACATAATTTAAGATCAGTGGCTCTCCTGCTCCTGGAGTTCCACTCCTTCCTTTCAAAGCCCTATAAAATAGCTGTTACTGCAGGTTTAGTATGGGGATGATAGTTAGGCTATTTCCCAAACTGCTTTAGAGAGAAACCACAAACTTGTTAAACACTCTCTTACTCCCTGCACTCAGTTCCCTTTTTTCTGACCACCTTGAAAATCACTATAGAAACTCAGTGTGCTCTTTCCTGCACTCATTGTGTGGGCTCCTCGGTTTCAAAAGCAGCTGTTCACAGGCAGGGCTCAGTCCCAACTGTTGAAACCCTGGTAACCTTTGCTCGCCCGGCCCCACGTGCGAAATGAAAGGCTTAACTTTAAAGGGTTTATGGGGCTCAATTACTCTCCCCAGCAGTGTTCTGTAGAAGGTGGGATTTCATTCTGTCAGGTGCTGAGAGTTTTCAAGTCCAATATCTCACAGGGTGCAGGGAGAAATTAACATATCTCCCTCACTTGTGATCAAGCTCATTAAAATCATGAAGATCACTGCTCTGCAGAAGGACAAAAGTGAGGCATGATTAAAAGATAATGGGTCAGAGGAGCTCAGGACCCAGCAAGAACTCTGACCAAGTTCTTTTCCTCCCCCCAGACATCCTCTGGGCAGAATTTATTATTAATAAAAGGAAAATGAATCGTTAAGATTAAGTCCCAGGGCTTGAGTGTTACATTATTAACTAGTATAATCTACTGTCAGGATTTTCAGTGGTGACTTTGGAGTCAAACCATAAGCCACCTGCTGAGAAGCACATTTAAAGCTACATGTTGGGGAGGGGGTGTGGAAACCCAAACAGCACTTTCTCATTAAATATAATCCAGGTTTATTAAGGAAACAAGAAAAGAACCAACCTGATGTACTGAATTAAACTGGGTGGTGAATGGAGTCACCTTCATTGGAGGTGTTCAGGACGAGGCTTGATGGGGTGCTGGGTGCCATGGTTTAGTTGTTTAGGTGGGTTGGATTGGTTGATGGGTTGGACATGATGATCTTGAAGGTCTCTTTCAACCTGGTGTATTGTATTGTATTATTATTGAAGATTATGAATCACAGAACCACAGAACCATTCAGGTTGGAAAAGACCCTCAGGATCACCAAGCCCAACCCCTGCAAGGCTCACCCTAAATCATATCCCCAGGCACCACATCCAAACCACCTCGAAACACAGCCAGGCTTGGGGACTCCACCACCTCCCTAGGCAGCACATTCCAATGCCTGACCACTCTTGCCCTGAAAAAAGGTTTCCTAATGCCCAGCCTAAACCTCCCCAGTGGCAGCTTGAGGCCATTCCCTATTGTCCTGTCACTAATTACCTGTGTGAAGAGACCAGCACCAGCCTGTCCACAACCTCCACTCAGGTAGCTGTAGAGAGTAATGAGGTCAGACAGTTGTGGAGAGATCTTCAGCTGCCCATTTCAGGGAGCATAAACTCTGCATGGACTTACCTTGGGAAACACTGCATCTGTTGAATGCAAATGGAGCCCCAGCCAGTACTTTTTCTACACAGTATCATAGAACATTAGAGGTTGGAAGAGACTGCCATAGATCATCCAGTCCAACCCCCCTGCCAAAAGCAGCATCACCCAGAGCAGTCCACACAGGAATGCATCCAAGTGGGGTTGGAAAGTCAGAGGGTTGGGGTTGCTCAGTCTGGAGAAGAGAATCTCCAAGGGGACCTAATTGTGACCTTGTGGTATCTGAAGGGGGGCTACAAGAAAGCTGGGGAGGGACTTTGGAGGGTGTCAGGGAGGAAGGACTGGGAGGACTGGGAGGAATGGATCCAAGCTAGAGGAGGAGAGATTTAGATTAGATGTTAGGAAGTTCTTCCCCATGAGGGTGGTGAGAGACTGGCACAGGTTGCCCAGGGAGGTGGTGGAAGCCTCATCCCTGGAGGTGTTTGCAGCCAGGCTGGATGTGGCTGTGAGCAACCTGCTGTAGTGTGAGGTGTCCCTGCCCATGGCAGGGGGCTTGGAACTGGCAGCTCCTTGAGGTCCCTTCCAACCCTGACAACTCTGTGATTCAAAACAGCAAATACATGATGTGAAAACAACAGAGCCTTTAATTCACTTCCATCCCAAGGAATAAATGTGCACATTAGAATACAAACACTCCACAATCAGTTCAGAAAATGGCAACTGAAAATCTTTGTATCACTTGGAAAACCAAGGGAATATGTGCCACTCATTCTTTTGTTTTCTCCTCCTTCTTTTTTTTAAGAGATGAAAGACTGTGTTGGAGAAACGCCAGAACCACAGGAAGCAAACCAGAGGACCAGAGAGGCACCAGAGCTGATAAGAGTGGAGCACACTTTCTTCCAAGGAGAGCTGTTTGGGTTTTGCTGTGGTTTTGTTTGGGGGTTTATAAAATCATTTTCCTCTTTTGGCTTTTAGCCAATGTTGTAGTTGCTGCTTCCAAGACTTAAAAGCAGAAGTTCCACACTGCCCCACAGCTATTCCCCCAAACCCTCTAAGCATATACAATCTTTCGGTCTGTTTCCTCGAAGCTGGGAGCTGGAGTTGCTTAGCCTGGAGAAGAGGAGGCTCAGGGGAGACCTTCTTGCTGTCTACAACTCCCTGAAGGCAGGTTGTAGCCAGGTGGGGGTTGGTCTCTTCTCCCAGGCAACCAGCACCAGAACAAGAGGACACAGTCTCAAGCCATGCCAGGGGAGGTTTAGGCTGGAGGTGAGGAGAAAGTTCATCCCAGAAAAAGAGATTGGCCATTGGGATGTGCTGCCCAGGGAGGTGGTGGAGTCCCCATCCCTGGAGGTGTTCCAAAAAGGCTTGGATGTGGCACTTGGAGCCATGGTTTAGTTGCCAGGAGGTGTTAGGTATTAGGTAATAGGTTGGACTTAATGATCTCTGAGGTCTTTTCCAACCTAGCTGATGCGATGATTCTATGATTCTATCTACAAGGCATGTACATGTAATCACATGCTTATTTTATGTGTGTATATATTTATAGGCTTCTTTTAGACACAAAGCCAAAAATTCTGCAGGTGACAAACCTGATCTGTTGCTTTTTGCCTCATAACAGCATTGCCCAGGTTGCCCAGGGAGGTGGTGGGAGCCTCATCCCTGGAGGCTTTGAAGGCCAGGCTGGATGTGGCTGTGAGCAACCTGCTGTAGTGTGAGGTGTCCCTGCCCATAGCAGGAACTAAATGATCCTTGAGGTCCCTTCTGACCCTGACAGTTCTGTGATTCTGTATTCCCCAGACTGATGTTGGGTGATAGGTTGGACTCAATGACCTCAAAGGTATTTTCCAACCTGGTTAATGCTGTATTCAGTATTCTATTCTGTAAATTCAGGCTTCTAATAGCACTGCCCTTTGCCAGTCACCTGTGGAAGAATGTCTGTCAGTGGCATGGGCACCATTCATACAACTCACCAGTGAACACACAACTGCTTTGCCCATTCACCTACAAGCAAGGAAGCATCAGAAGCCTTGCCAGACTCTGGACATCATGTTGGCCCCCAGATGTTGCCCTTTCTTCTCAGCAACGTGTGTTTTGGTCAGAAAAAAATAACACTGAGGTCCAGCTTTCTTTAAGAGCAGATTTAGAGCATGACAGCTTCTGCTTTGGGAAGTAGATTGCTTGAGACACCTCTGGGCTTTGCTCTAAATATAAATCACCCATGCAGTATGCTTGTCAGCTTAGGCCAGCCATGTCATACAAGGGCTGGCTGAGTTCTGTTGGGTGGTTGCTGGGGCTTTTTTGTTCACCTAGATCTAAGCAAACCCTAATGTAGAGTCTTGAAAAACAACCAGGCTGCTGTCAGCTTCAGCTGGGAGAAGGAAGCAGCAGCAGCAGCACTACACTTCAGCCCTTCTTTCCCATCTGGCTCAGAAAATGCCAAGACTGCCATTTTCTCCTCCTGAAGTGATTTTGATGGTAATTTCCATTTTGATACAGATCCAGGGAGGTAGGCAGAACAGCCTGACATTGCTTTTTTCCCCCTCATCTTCCTTATGAGGAGAGCCTGAGGGAGCTGAGGGCTCTGGAGCTTGGAGAGGAGGAGACTAAGGGCTGACCTCATTCATGTTGATAAAGATGTGCAGGATGAGTACCCAGGGGCTGGAGCCAGGCTCTGCTGGGTGATGCCCAATGCCAGCACAAGGGGCAGTGGTGGAAGTTGAGGCATAGCAAGTTCCATGGAAACAGGAAGGAAAATGTTTACCCTGTGATGGTGACAGAGCCCTGGAAGAGGCTGCCCAGGGGGGGTGTGGAGTCTCCCTCTCTGGAGACATTCAAACCCCACCTGGACATGTTCCTGTGTGATCTGCTCTAGGTGCTCCTGCTCTGGCAGGGGGGTTGGACTGGATGAGCTTTCCAGGACCCTTGCAGCCCCTAACATCCTGTGATCCTGTGATTCATAGCAAAAGAAAGAGCAGGTACGAGGGCTGACTCTCAAATACCAGCCACTGTCAAACACAGGAATCTCTGCGTCCCCAGAGGGACTGCTCAGCACCAGCACAATCTTGACAGGCCTTTAAACAAGTGTGCTCTTCACCCAGCTCTAATTAAGAAACACAGCTTTGCTGTCATTCCCAGTGACAGGGCACAAGAGTAACAAAATTGCCTTTCTGGAATCTGCATCTTTAGTATCGGTTTCAAGTCATAGAATCACAGAATTGTCAGGCTTGGAAGGGACCTTAAGGCTCTGCCAGTTCCAACCCCCCTGCCATGGCCAGGGACACCTCACACTACAGCAGGCTGCTCAAAGCCACATCCAGCCTGGCCTTCAAAACCTCCAGGGATGAGGCTTCCACCACCTCCCTGGGCAACCTGTGCCAGTCTCTCACCACCCTCATGGGGGAAGAACTTCTTCTTAACATCCAATCTGAATCTACCCATTTCTAGTTTTGATGCATTCCCCCCAGTCCTATCACTCCCTGGCACCCTCAAACATCCCTCCACAGATTTCTTGTAGCCCTCTTCAGATACACAAAGGTCACAATTAGGTCTCCTTGGAGTCTTCTCTTCTCCAGACTGAACAACCCCAACTCCCTCAGTCTGTCCTCAGAGCAGAGCAGCTCCAGCCCCCTGCTCATCCTCATGGCCCTTCTCTGGACACCTTCCAGCACCTCCAGATCCGTCCTGGAATAGGGCTCCGGAACTGGATGCAGTACTCTAGGTGGGGTCTCACTAGAGTGGAGAGTGGGAGAATCACCTCCCTGGTTCTACTGGCTCTGCTTCTCTTGATGCATCCCAGGCTCTGGTTGGCCTTCTGGGCTGCAAGTGCTCACTGCTGGCTCCTGTTGAGCTTCTCATCCCCCAGCACCCCTAAGTCCTTTTCTTCAGGGCTGCTCTCCAGCCAGTCCCTGCCCAGCCTCTATCAGTGCTTGGGATAGCCCCAACCCAGCTGCAGGACCATGGCAAGGGCTTGGAACTGGATGATTTTTAAAGTCCCACCCAACCCAAAGCATTCTATGATTCTCTATGGGGTAACCCTTTTCTGTGCAGTATGAAAGAATCTGCCAGGCACAAACAACTTCCTCCATTAAAAAGTAATGATAACCTTGACTGCAGAGGACTGGATTGATATCCTGAACACTAGGAGCTGTGAGGATGGGACAGTGAGACCTGTTCTCACTTTTGACATGAAGGCAATGAAATATCTGAACCTCCAGGAATGTTCAGTGACACAACTGACCCACAAAGCTGGCTGCTCCGTTTGGTCACTCAGATCCTCCTGTAGGTTTTGTTTTCCCAGCACACCTCTCAAGAGATAAAGACTCCACACATCTACCAGAGAGGGAAGGGGAGCAGTTTAACAAGGCCAGGGGTGCTTGGTGCCATGGTTGAGTTGATTAGATGGTGTTGGGTGACAGGTTGGACTGGATGATCTCAAAGGTCTTTTCCAACCTGGTTAATTCTATTCTACTCTACTCTACTCTACTCAACTCTACCCTACCCTACTCTACCCTACCCTTCTACTCTACCCTATCCTATCCTATCCTATCCTACCCTATCCCATCCTATCCTATCCTATCCTATCCTATCCTATCCTATCCTATCCTATCCTATCCTATCCTACCTATCCTATCCTATCCTATCCTATCCTATCCTATTCTATCCTAAGGGCAGGGTCCTACACCTTGGCCACAACAACCCCATGCAGTGCTACAGAGTAGGGGATGAGTGGCTGCAGAGCAGCCTGGCAGAGAGGGACTTGACAGTGCTGGGGGACAACAGTTGAACCTGAGCCAGCAGTATACAGAGTTATCCAGGTTGGAAAAGACCTTGGCTACAACCTCCCTTCAGATAGTGTGCCCAGGGGGCACGGAAGGCCAATGGCATCTTGGCTTGGATCAGGAGTAGTGTGGCCAGCAGGGCTAGGGGTGGAATTCTGCCTCACCTGGAGCACTGTGTGCAGCTCTGGGCCCTCCCTGCAAGAGAGATCTTGAGGTGCTGGAGCAGGGCCAGAGGAGAGCAACCAGCCTGGGGAAGGGACTGGAGGGAAAGTGATGAGGAGAGGCTGAGGGAGCTGGGGGGGTTCAGCCTGGAGAAGAGGAGACTCAGGGGGGACCTTATCACACTCTACAGGTACCTGAAGGGAAGTTGCAGTCAGGTGGGGGTCAGGCTCTTGTGCCAGGCAACTTGGGACAAGTGGAGAGGGCATGGCCTGAAGCTGTGCCAGGGGAGGGTTAGGTTGGATGTTAGGAAGCACTTCCTGATGGAAAGGGGAATGAGAGACTGGGATGGGCTGCCCAGGGAGGTGGTGGAGTCACCATCCCTGGAGGTGTTTAAGGCCAGATTGGATGTGGCACTGAGTGCCATGGTCTGGTTGGTGTGGTGGTATTAGGTCCTAGGCTGGGCTTGGTGATCTCAGAGGTCTATTCCAGCCCCAGTGATTCTGTGACATGCTCTATCTGCATAGTGTTTGACTGTCAAAGAATGCTGATCTGTTTAAAATGCTGAAATAAATCTATTAGGCCATATGAGCTCTGGAATGATCATGAGAAGTGTTAAAATGTCATTCAAATGCCCAAATCACAGCAGATCCAATCCAATCACAGCAAAATCAAATGCAGCCCTCAGTAATTCTGTGACTGTAGCTGTGGACAAGAACTGTTTGAGACTGGGGTACTTGGTGACTCTGATACCACTGCTTTCACCTTGCAAGAGTTTTCATAATCAATGCTCTTTTACCACAGCCTTGTCCTTGTTCTGTGCTTGAAGATCAGCTGAGACATCCTTAGTGTAACCAATCTATCAGATGGATCTAGATTAGCCATTCTATTTTCAGCCCACAGGCATTTCTCTTGTTAGACAGCTGAAGAGAAGCTTCTGAATCTAGACTGCCTCTTCAAAGTTGACCTTGCACAACAGCATCTCAACTGCAGGAGAGAAGAAAGGGATTTGCAGCTTTTGTCAGAAATGGAGACAACTTCAAAAGTAGGTCATGGGAGTGTTCCACAGCAGAAGCTCCAAATCTGGGAAATGGGTCGAAACAGAAATTACCCCAGAACATTTAGCATCTGCATGGGACAAGCATCCATCTGCACTCTGACCTCAAAGCTGTTTCAGCATACAGATTCACAGATTTGAAGCCCAAGTGGCTTTGTGCTGTGATCACCTGGTCTGAAGGGCTGGGTAACACAGGCCTTAGGACTCACCAAAGAAAACTCCCTCATTAGGCCCCATGGCAGTACTTGAAATAGAGGATGTGTTTGAAAAGACCACAACCCCTTCACATTTCCAGCAATGGAGGATTCATCACAAGCCCTTTGAGATGAACTTGAGGGGCTGTTCTTGGCCAAAGCATTCTGTAACTGATCTGAGTGCTCTTTATTGCTACATTGCAGAACACAGAATTAACCAGGCTGGAAAAGACCTTGGAGATCGGCAAGAAAAACTTAACTCAACCATGGCACCGAGTGCCTCAGCCAGGCTCTTCCTAAACACCTCCAGGGATGGGGACTCCACCACCTCCCTGGGCAGCACATCCCAATGGCCAATCTCTCTTTCCATGATGGACTTCTTCCTAATATCCAGCTTAAACCTCCCCTGGCACAGCTTGAGACTGTGTCCTCTTGTTCTGGTGCTGGTTGCCTGGGAGAAGCCTGTTTTCAGTAGGCTGGCCCAGGCCTTTGACATCTCAGTATCTCCTTAGCTAGATGTATTGAGCTGCTGGAACATGTCCAGAGAAGGGCAACAAAGCCTGGTTGTAGCCAGGAGAGGGTTGGTCTCTCCTGCCAGGCACCCAGCACCAGAACAAGAGGACACAGTCTCAAGCTGCAGCAGGGGAGGTTCAGGCTGGAGGTGAGGAAGAAATTCTTTCCAAAAAGAGTAATTGGCCATTGGGATGTGCTGCCCAGGGAGGTGGTGGAGTCACCATCCCTGGAGGTGTTTAAGAGGAACCTGGATGAGACACTTGGTGCCATGGTTTAGTTGATTAGATGGTGATGGGTTTGATCTCAAAGGTCTCTGCCAACCTGGTCTGTTCTATCCTATCCCATCCTATCCTATCCTATCCTATCCTATCCTATCCTATCCTATCCTATCCTATCCTATCCTATCCTATCCTATCCTATCCTATCCTATCCTAGTTTGTTCATCAGCCCTGTGGTCATGAGCCAGCAGCTGTTGGTTAAAACTTTAGCTCTCTATTTTGGGTCATGAAGTTTCTACCCAAGGTTTGGAGGCTGTTTTATCTCTCATCTGTGCTTTTCAGGCTAGGCATATTGCATCTGAAGTTTGAGGTAGCTTTTCTGGGACAAGCTTTCTGGGACATTCCTGAGCTGCATCAAGAGAACTGTAACCAACTGGTTGAGGGAAGTGATTCTCCCCCTCTGCTCCACTCTGCTGAGACCCCACCTGGAGCACTGTGTCCAGTTCTGGAGCCTCGATTCCAGGAAGGATCTGGAGGTGCTGGAAGGTGTCCAGAGAAGGGCCATGAGGATGAGCAGAGGGCTGGAGCTGCTCTGCTCATAGGACAGACTGAGGGAGCTGGGGTTGTGCAGTTTGGTGTAGTCTCTCAAGAGCTGTTCAGTCTGTTGGGGCTGTTCAGTCTGGAGAAGAGAAGGCTCCAAGGTGACCTCATTGTGGCCTTCCAGTATCTGAAGGGGGCTACAAGAAGGCTGGGGAGGGACTTCTAAGGTTATCAGGCAGTGATAGGACTAGGGGGAATGGAATGAAGCTGGAGGTGGGGAGATTCAGGCTGGACATGAGGAGGAAGTTCTTCCCCATGAGAGTGGTGAAGCCCTGGAATGGGTTATCCAGGGAGGTGGTTGAGGCCCTGTCCCTGGAGGTGTTTAAGCCCAGGCTGGATGAGGCTCTGGCCAGCCTGATCTAGTGTGGATGTCCCTGCCCATGGCAGGGGGGTTGGAACTAGATGATCCTTGTGGTCCCTTCCAACCCTGACTGATACTATGATACTAAGAGACCTTCTTTTGGTCTTCCAGTATCTGAAGGGGGCTACAAGAAAGCTGGGGAGGGACTTTGGAGGGTGTCAGGGAGTGATAGGACTGGGGGAGAAAACTAGAAATGGATAGATTCAGATTGGATGTTAGGAAGAAATTTTTCCCCATGAGGGTGGTGAGAGATTGGCACAAGTTGTCCAGGGAGGTGGTGGAAGCCTAATCCCTGGAGGTTTTTGCAGCCAGGCTGGATGTGGCTGTGAGCAACCTGCTGTAGTGTGAGGTGTCCCTGCTCATGGCAGGGGGGTTGGAACTGGCTGATCCTTGGGGTCCCTTCCAAGCCTGACAATTCTGTGGTTCTATGATTTCAGCCTACTCTTCCAGTCTTGCAGCCTTTGCACAAGACCATGTCAAGCTGATAACAGTTTTATATACATAAGCAGAACTCCATCAGCCATTTCTCTGTTGCAATATCCATTTTGTGTAAGACTTGCAATTCTCCAGGCTGTGCAGCCTGTGCTCAATATGTAAATGTGCTCCCATTGTGGGTGGGTACAGACACTCATCGCTTCCATGCACTGCCTCTGTGCTGCAGGGTTGTTACTGCTTCAGAGCAGCTGGTCATGCATGATTATCAGCAGATACAGCCCTGCTTTCATCCTGTCTCCATTCTTGATGTGTCTGTCCTCTGCTGAGAGTGAGTAGTGCAGATTCATGACAATTCAAGTGTCATCTCAGTGTGTTAACAAGGGCTTCGTATCAGCAGCGAGAGGAAATGTGTTGACACCTTGTTTACAACCATCCCCTGTGGACGTCAGGAGCTGACTCTCCTTTCACTCACAGCTTTTTTGCATTGCTGCAGTTCCACTGGGTTTACAGGTTCTTTTCTGTCATGCTTTGAGGCTGCCTGCCCTTAAGAAACCACAGAGAAGCCTTCCAGGAGGCCAGGAGAGGTCCAGGGGTGGATCAGAAAGTGTCATTTATTCTTGTGCTGGCTGCTATGGAACTCGTGGTGGTTTCAGAATCACAGAATCATAGAATCAGTAAGGTTGGAAAAGACCTCAGAGATCATCCAGTCCAACCTGTCACCCAATGCCTCATGACTAACTAAACCAAGGCTCCAAGTGCTACATTCAATCCCTTTTTGAACACATCCAGGGACGGTGACTCCACCACCTCCCTGGGCAGCACATTCCAATGGCCAATCTCTCTTGCTGGGAAGAACTTCTTCCTCACCTCCAGCCTAAACCTCCCCTGGCACAGCTTGAGACTGTGTCCTCTTGTTCTGGTGCTGGTTGCCTGGGAGAAGAGACCAACCCCCACCTGGCTACAACCTCCCTTCAGGGAGTTGTAGAGAGCAAGAAGGTCTCCCCTGAGCCTCCTCTTCTCCAGGCTAAGCAACCCCATGCCTTTAAAATTGTTCACAGATCTTGAGCAGAAAAGCAGTGAAATGTAAATGTTTCCTATTGACACCCAGTGGTGATTTACTTACATTTTACTACTTTTCTGCTCAAGATCTGTGAACAATTTTAAAGGCATAGCCTAAACCCACCACAGATGAGCAGCTGAAGTCTAATCTCCACTAGCATGGGTTCATGTGCCTCATCTGTCCAGAGAAGGACAATGAGGGTGGGGAGGGGTCTGGAGCACAGCCCTGTGAGGAGAGGCTGAGGGAGCTGGGGTTGCTTAGCCTGGAGAAGAGGAGGCTCAGGGGAGACTCATTGCTCTCTACACCTCCCTGAAGGGGGTTGTGCCAGGTGGGGGTTGGTCTCTTCTGCCAGGCAACCAGCACCAGAACAAGAGGACACAGTCTCAAGCTGTTCCAGGGGAGGTTTAGGCTGGAGGTGAGGAGAAAGTTCTTCCCAGCAAGAGAGCTTGGTCATTGGAATGTGCTGCCCAGGGAGGTGGTGGAGTCACCATCCCTGGAGGTGTTCAGAAAAGGCTTGGATGTGGCACTTGGAGCCATGGTTTAGTTGCCAGGAGGTGTTAGGTATTAGGCAACAGGTTGGACTGGATGATCTCTGAGGTCTTTTCCAACCTGCTGGATTCTATGATTCTTGGATCTTTTCTGCACTGTGATGCCTCTGCTATTCTCATCTGACTCCTGGAAGCCATTCCTTCCTCATCTTGTCAAGGCACCAACCTCTCGGTATGATCCCTGCTGTGGCTCTCCCTCTTCTTTCATTCCCCACAGAAAAGCTCTTGGATTTTGCTGCTGTCTTGCTCTTGCCTGTGTTTTGATTTCCCTCTCCTGCCGTTGCTTTCCACTGGTGCCACAATCAAGAGGGAATGCAATCTGTCAGCTTCTGCTTTGGCCAAGAGAAAAAAACAAACACCAAAAAAGCTTTTCCACTTCTCTGTGCCCAGCCAAGAATGCTGAGCGAGGAATCTGCACAGCTCATGCTGCTGCCTCCTACTCTTGTCTCCAGCAGCCACAGCTCCACGCTCACCCCTGTGCCAGCTCATCCTCCAGTAGCCAGCTTAGCCACTCCGGAGGAGCAGAGGGCTGGAGCTCCTCTCCTGTGAGGACAGGCTGAGGGAGCTGGGGCTGTTCAGTCTGGAGAAGGCTCAGAGGAGACCTAATTGTGGCCTTGCAGCATCTGAAGGGGGCTACAAGAAAGCTGGGGAGGGGCTTTTGAGGGTGTCAGGGAGTGATAGGACTGGGGGGGATGGAGCGAAACTAGAAATGGGTAGATTCAGATTGCCTGTTAGGAACAAGTTGTTCCCCATGAGGGTGGTGAGAGACTGGGCACAGGTTGCCCAGGGAGGTGGTGGAAGCCTCATCCCTGGAGGTTTTGAAGGCCAGGCTGGATGTGGCTCTTGGCAACCTGCTGCAGTGTGAGGTGTCCCTGCCCATGGCAGGGGGGTTGGAACTGGCTGATCCTTGAGGTCCTTTCCAACTCTGACAATTCTGTGCTTCCGTGTCGGCTCCTCCTGCCTCTGGACTTCCACTCTGCCCTGGGGCAGCAGAGCCAGCAACTTGCTCACAGCTCAGGGCAGTGAAACTGTCTGCTTCCATATAAATATGCCCAGGGCCACTTGCTCACACATGTAGACATGTATATTTCTTTCCTCAATGTGTTTGTAAGCATACATCTGTATGTCCACATGTACACCCTCGCATGGGAGCAGCTTGTGTCCTGGTGCTCTCATTTCCCCCCACAGGGCACAGCAGCATGCTTGTTTGAGCTGCAGGTGTGGCACATCGGTTTTATCTGCCTGATTCAACTCTTTATGGGAGGAAAATTACACTTCTGCCTGGGAGTATGCTTGCTTCATACAGACTTGGCTGCAGCTGATTTTAATAAAGCTTTTCCGTGTCAGAGAGCTGTGGTCAATGGATTGGAATCTAGTTGGAGTCCTGTAACTAGTGGAGTCCCTCAGGGGTCAGTACTGGGACCAGAGCTGTTCAATACATTCATCAACCACCTGGATGAGGGCACAGAGAGCACTGTCAGCAAGTTTGCTGATGGCACCAGGCTGGGTGGAGTGGCTGACACAGGAGGGTTGTGCTGCCATTCAGCCAGGCTTGGACAGGCTGAGAGCTGGGCAGGGAGAAACTGAATGAAATTCAACAAGGGCAAGGGGAGAGTCTTGCACCTGGGAAAGAACAACCCAGGGAGCAGTACAGGTTGGGGACTGAGCTGTTGGAGAGCAGTGAAGAGGAAAAGGACCTGGGGGTCCTGGTGGATGGGAGGTTGACCATGAGCCAGCAATGTGCTCTTGTGGCCAAGAAGGCCAAGGCCATTCTGGGGTGGATTAGAAGGGCTGTGGTCAGTAGGTCAAGAGAGGTTCTCCTCCCCCTCTGCCCTGCTGAGGCCACATCTGGAATGTTGTGTCCAGTTCTGGGCCCCTCAGTTCAAGAAGAACCTCAGGGAACTGCTTGAAAGAGTCCAGCACAGAGCCACAAAAATGATGAAGGGAGTGGAACATCTTCCTCATGAGGAAAGGCTGAGGGAGCTGAGGGCTCTGTAGCTTGGAGGAGACTGAGAAGTGACCTCATTGCTGTTGATCAAGATGTGCAGGGTGAGTGCCCAGAGGCTGGAGCCAGGCTCTGCTGGGTGATGCCCAATGCCAGCACAAGGGGCAGTGGTGCAAGATGAGGCAGAGGAAGTTCCATGGAAACAGGAGGAAAGAACAACCCCATGGAGCAGTATAGGTTGAGGACTGACCTGTTGGAGAGCAGTGAAGGGGAACAGGACCTGGGGGTCCTGGTGGGTGGAAGGTTGACCATGAGCCAGCAATGTGCTGGCAAAATATGTTTGAAAAAGAAAATCTTCCTATAAATATAACCACAGAGATGAATTATTTGCAGAGAAAGCTTCTGTAAGCTTTGCAGTACAGTCTACCGGGTGGCAAAAGAGTAGCCCAGCAAAGCAGCTGAAGGCACGACAAGGGTGCTAACTGCAGCTTTAAAGCCGTTGCTCCCTGGCCAGCAGGCTGTGACTTTTCACAGGCCGGGCTGTGCTGTGGGAAAAAGAGAAGGAGCCCAGATGAGCATTTCCTTGGGGAGTGGCTCTCAGCAGCTCTGTCCTCTGGGCTCGCTCACAAGCTTGCCTCCTCGCCTGAGGCTGGCAAGAGGCAAACCTCCTTCCCTTGCGTTTCTGACTTTCCCTCTCCCACATATCTGCAGCTCCGCTGAGGAGCTCCACCCCTGCATTCTCACGCTGCTTACCAGCACTGTGAACAGCAACCTCTCTGCCAAAGCAGGTTACCTGCCTAGGTCATTTCAGCCTCACTTTTGTGCCAGCCCCCTTTTAACCCCAGCAGATCCAGGGAGGTTCTCTTCCCCCTCTGCTCTGCCCTGCTGAGACCTCACCTGGGATATTGCATCCAGTGCTGGGCTCCCCAGTTCAAGAGGGAGAGGGATCTGCTGGAGAGAGTCCAACAGAGAGCTACCTGGATGATGAACGGACTGGAGCCCTGCCCTGTGAGGAAAGGCTGAGAGCCCTGGGGCTGTTTAATCTGGAGGAGAGAAGGCTGAGAGGGGATTTAATAAATGTTTATAAATATCTGAGGGCTGGGGGTCAAGAGGCAGGGGACAGGCTCTGCTCACTTGCTCCCTGTGATGGGACAAGGGAAGGTTCCATCCTAACACAAGAAGGAACTTCTTCACTCTGAGGATCACAGAGCCCTGGAACAGGCTGCCCAGAGAGGTTGTGGAGTCTCCTTCTCTGGAGCCTTTCCAGCCCTGTCTGGATGTGTTCCTGTGTGACCTGTGCTGGATTCTATGGTCCTGCTCTGGCAGGGGGTTGGACTGGAAGATCTCCAGAAGTCCCTTCCAGCCCCTACCATCCTGTGAGCCTGTGATCCAAGGCAGCCTGACAAAAGAGACCTCAGGAACCCATTACAGTTTGCCTGGCATTCTGCTCTGTCTTGTTCACAAGGGAGATGACTGAAAGGGTCAAGAAAGGCAGCATGCTGGCAGGGGGGTTGGACTTGACGGTCTTCAAAGGTCCCTTCCAACCCCTAACATCCTGTGATCCTATGAACTCAGCCAGAATACTGGCAACAACCTTTTCCCTTTCTCAGATGGCAGAAGTGCTGCCTAAAAAGAAAAGTATCTGCTACTTCAGAAAGAAGAAATGACCTAATGTTCAAAGCCTGGTCTCTAAAGGGATGGCCATGCTGGGGAAAGTGCTTGTGGTTTTCCTGTGCCTGCACAATCCTGAGCCCTGTCTCCACTGGGTGATTAGCCGCTGGGATGGACTGCCCAGGGAGGTGGTGGACTCACCACCACTGGAGGTCTTTAAGGCAAAATTGGATGTGGCACTTGGTGGCATGGTTTAGCTGATGTGGTGGTGTTCGGTGGGGGTTGGTCTCTTCTCCCAGGCAACCAGCACCAGAACAAGAGGACACAGCCTCAAGCTGCACCAGGGGAGGTTTAGGCTGGAGGTGAGGAGAAAGTTCTTCCCAGACAGAGAGCTTGGCCATCGGAATGTGTTGCCCAGGGAGGTGCTGGAGTCACCGTCCCTGGAGGTGCTTAGGAAGAGACTGGATGGGGTGCTTGGTGCCATGGTTTAGTTGATGAGATGGTGTTGGGTGATAGGTTGGACTGGATGATCTCTGAGGTCTTTTCCAACCTGGTTTATTCTATTCTATTCTATTCTATTTTATTCTATTCTATTCTATTCTACTCTATTCAAGCTGGAACAAGAAGTAAACACCACCAATTCAGCTTCTCCTAGGTATAACCTAGAGCTTGCAGATATGACTCCCCCTCCCCCCATAGCTGATGATTTCATGCATCTTCAAAAGAGCCCAGATGAATGAAATGACTCACCCCTGTTGCCTCCAAAGCAGCCTTCTCATCAGAAGAGACACTCCCTTTAGACAATGAAAGCCTCTAAGGTTGCACTTTAATAACTGGAACATAGTTCTGCCCTCTTAAAACAGAACAAACATGGAGGCCCAGGGGAAGAGGGGACTGTGTACTTGACTTCAAGAGAAGCCAGTGCAGGGGGCAGACATCTGTGTGTCAGGCTTAAACCGAACAGTGCCCTCAACCCACAGGACTGCTACTCACTCCATACTTGCTCATGTTCACCAGCTTGGTTTTCATAGAACCATAGAATTGTCAGGGTTGGAAGGGACCTGAAGGATCAACCAGCTCCAACCCCCCTGACATGAGCAGGTTGCTTACAGCCACATCCAGCCTGGCCTTCAAACCTCCAGGGATGAGGCTTCCACCACCTCCCTGGGCAACCTGTGCCAGTCTCTCACCTCACTCATGGGGAAGAACTTCTTCCTAACATCCAATCTGAATCTCCATTCTTCTAGCTCAGATCCATTCCCCCCATTCCTATGACTCCCTGATACCCTCAAAAGTCCCTCCCCAGATTTCTTGTAGCCCACAAGAAAGTCTCCTTGGAGCCTTCTCTTCTCCAGTCTGAACAGCCCCAACTCCCTCAGTCTGTCCTCACAGCAGAGCAGCTCCAGCCCTCTGCTCATCCTTGTGGCCCTTCTCTGGACACCTTCCAGCACCTCCAGATCCTTCCTGGAATAGAGGCTCCAGAACTGGACACAGTGCTCCAGGTGAGGCCTCACCAGAGTGGAGCAGAGGGGGAGAATCCCCTCCCTGGCCCTGCTGGCTCTGCTTCTCTTGATGCAGCCCAGGCTCTGCTTGGCTTTCAGGGCTGCATGTGCACACTGCTGGCTCATGTTGAGCTGCTCATCCTTTTGCACCTGACATCTCTATCTCAAATGGGCTGCCAGCCATGAGTGCCCTTTTGTCTGACTCTCCCTGCAAGGGTCCCTGTGACTATGTTACAGCTGTCACACCAAGAGCCCAAACCAGATGGCTGCTGGCCTCTCTTTTTATATCCAATCACCCCTGTGAATAATTAAAAGGCATCTGCTGATGAGAATTAAGGATAGTTCAGGTGATCTTTCCAGCAATGCTTTTAAGGCTTTCAAGAAATTAGGAGCCACACCTTGTGCCTGTAGCAAACTTACACTACCAAATCAGAATCTCAGACTGGTTTAGGTTGGAAAAGACCTTTAAGGTCATCCAGTCCAACCATTCTCTTAGCTCTTCCAAGGCTGGTGCTAAACCATGTGCCCCAGCACCACATCTCTGTGGCTATTGAACAACTCCAGGGGTGCAGATTCAGCCACCTCCCTGGGGCAGCCTGTTCCAGTGTTCCAGACCATGATGCCCTGTTCTCCACTCCACAGGCACCACAGATGCCAGGGCTCCATCCATGCCTCTCTGCCCATGCTAGTGTCTCTGGAAGTGTTCAGAAAGGGATTGGATGTGGCACTTGGAGCCATGGTTTAGTTAGTCAGGAGGTGTTGGGTGACAGGTTGGACTTGATGATCTCTGAGGTCTTTTCCAACCTTATTGATCCTATGACACATGCCACCCTAGATGCACAGAGATACTGCTCTGTGGGGCTCCTCATCCCCAGGGACTGTGGGGCTGACAGTGTCCTCATACAATTCTTCTTTGTCATTTCTCTACCCCTTCCACTTTTGCCACATGCTCCCCTTCTTCAAGGCCAGTTAGAAGCCCTGAGGGAGGAAGAAAAGGATGGCTTCTCACAGGTGTTTTTAGCACCCAGCTGGGAGGAGGGCATCATGGTTATGAGGAAACTTTAGAAGGAAAGTAAGGTGGATAAAGCAGAGCTGGGGATAATAAAGAAAACAGCAGCAGAAAGAGATTCCTGAGTGACTGATAATTTGATGATACCCAGTTGGTATTTTGGATGCTGCTTCTTTCAGATATAAGCAAAACTAGAAATGGGGAGATTCAGATTGGATGTTAGGAAGAAGTTCTTCACAATAAGGCTGGTGGAACAGGTTGCCCAGGGAGGTGGTGGAAGCCTCATCCCTGGAGGTTTTGAAGGCCAGGCTGGATGTGGCTGTGAGCAACCTGCTGTAGTGTGAGGTGTCCCTGCCCATGGCAGGGGGTTGGAACTGGCTGATCCTTGAGGTCCCTTCCAACCCTGACAATTCTGTGATTCTATGTTCAGATTGCCTGTGGCTGGTGAGATCCACCCCAGAAGAGTAAAGGAGTTGGCTGAGACAGTCTTACAGCTGCATTCAATTGTTCCTAAAGAATTGTGGTGGAGCAGTGAGGAGCATCCACGAGGCTGAAAGGGGGCAAGGCTAACACCTACTCAAAGAGGCAAGCAAGCCACTGAATGGGCAAGCTGGGGGGGGGGGGAATGAGCAATCAGACTCTTTGTGAACCAATCTCAAAGAACAGAAGGCAGTGAGTAACAGCCGAGATGGAGCAGAGCAAATCTGATCTAATCCAGTCCAAACAACCTAATTTCCCGTGGTGATAAGTGGTCAGATTACTGCTCAGGCTGCTCAGCCTGCTGGCAGCTGAGGAAGGCAACATATGCTTGACCCAGCCCCTCTGCAAAACAAGGCTGTGTCTGCAGGTAGAATAGAATAGAATAGAATAGAATGGAATAGAATGGAATAGAATAGAATAGAATAGAATAGAATAGAATAGAATAGAATAGAATAGAATAGAATAGAATAGAATAGACCAGGTTGGAAAAGACCTTTGAGATCACCAAGTCCAACCTATCACCCAACAGCATCTGATCAACTAAGCCATGGCAACAAGCACCCCATCAAGTCTCCTCCTAAACACCTCCAGGGGTGGTGACTCCACCACCTCCCTGGACAGCACATCCCAATGGCCAATCTCTCTTGCTGAGAAGAATTTCTTCCTCACCTCCAGCCTAAACCTTCCCTGGCACAGCTTGAGACTGTGTCCTCTTGTGCTGGTGCTGGTTGCCTGGGAGAAGAGACCAACTCCCACCTGGCTACAACCTCCCTTCAGGGACTGTAGACGGCAAGAAGATCTTCCCTGAGCCTCCTCCAGGCTAAGCAACCCCAGCTCCCTCAGCCTCTCCTCCCAGGGCTGTGCTCCAGACCCCTCCCCAGCTTTGTTGCCCTTCTCTGGACACATTCCAGCAACTCAACATCTTTCTTAAGCTGAGTACTCAAGATGTGACCTCACCTGTGCTGAATACAGATCATAGAATCATAGAATCAATAAGGTGGGAAAAGACCTCAAAGATCATCAAGTCCAACCTGTCACCCCAGACCTCATGACTACTAAACCATGGCACCAAGTGCCACATCCAATCCCCTCTTGAACACCTCCAGGGATGGTGACTCCACCACCTCCCTGGGCAGCACATTCCAATGGCCAACAACTCTCTCTGTGAAGAACTTTCTCCTCACCTGAGGGAGCTGGGATTGTTTAGTCTAGAGAAAAGGAGACTCAGGGGAGACCTTATTGCTGTCTACAGCTACCTGAAATAAGGCTGTAGTGAGATGGGGGTCACTCAGTCTCTTCTCCACAGGACAAGAGGAAATGGCCTGAAGCTGCAGCAAGGATGGTTTAGATTGGATATTAGGGGAAAATCTTGTTACAGAAGGCGTGCTCAGGCATTGAAATAGGTTGCTGGTGGAGAAAGAGGAGGTGGTGGAGTCACCATCCCTGGAGGTGTTCAAAATACCTGTGGACATTGCACTTTAGGGCATGATTTAATGACCCTGGTGGTGTTAGGTCGATGGTTGGACTCCAATGATCTTAGAGGTCTTTTCCAACCAAAACAAAGCAATGATTCCATGATTCTAAATCTTGATGAAATCAAATCCACTCAACAGGATTGGCTAGAAACAGCCTCTAGAGCTGAGGTGGCTGTTTCTCCCCCCAGGAAATTCCAGCTGAGAGCCATGCAACTCCTTGCTTACTAATTTCAGCTGGAAATCAGATTGCAAACCATGTAATCCCTTTAGAATTAGTCCTTGCAGCTTGGCCTTCCAGCAGAAAATAATAGAAGCAAGAGGAATCCACAGAGGCCAGCAAAGATTCCTGTGGAGCCCAGTGGAATTTCCATTAGAGAGATGTCAACTGTCCTGAATTAACAGTCACTGTCTCTGGCAGGGAGAAGCTCATTCTAATGGTACAGAGCTAGCAATTGCCAAGCAGCTCAATGAAAGGGAAAAAAAAAGGGTTTAGTGCCTGGTGTTTAGGTGAGAAGTGGTACTGAGGGTGCTGGATAAAAGCTCTTTACAGCAGGGAAATTGAAAGCCCAAAACAGGCTGTGCCAAGGGGAAAACCTGAAAGGGGCAGCTCTGAGCAGCAGCAGGCAGAAATGATCACGTGCAGAGAGGTGGGAGATGCCAAGGAGGACATCAATTTTCCATCACTTGAGGTGTGCCTGCCACAGCACAGCCTCAGTAACCCCTTCTGGCTCTTCGGTGATCCCAGTGGCACCAAGCTGGGAGCAGGAGTCGAACTGCTGGAGGGGTCAAGGGCTCTGCAGAGGGACCTGGCCAGGCTGGACAGATGGGCAGAGTCCAAGGGCATGAGATTGAACAAGTCCCTGGAGGGTTTTAAGGCCAGGCTGGAGGTGGTTATGGGCAACCTGATACAGCGTGAGGGGTCCCTGCCCATGGCAGGGGGGCTTCAACTGTAGGATCCTTGAGGTCCCTTCCAACCCTAACAATTCTATGATCCTATGATTCTAAGTCTGAGTGCTGGGTTCTACACACTGGCCACAACAACATGCAGTGCTACAGGCTGGGGACAGAGTGGCTGGAGAGCAGCCAGGCAGAGAGGGACCTGGGGGTACTGGTTGACAGCAGCGGAACATGAGCCAGCAGTGTGCCCAGGGGGCCAAGAAGGCCAATGGCATCCTGGCCTGCATCAGGAACAGTGTGGCCAGCAGGAGCAGGGAGGTCATTCTGCCCTGTACTTAGCACTGGTTAGGCTACACCTAGAGTATTGTGACCAGTTCTGGGCTCCTCAATTCAAGAAAGATGTTGAGTTGCTGGAAGGTCTCCAGAGAAGGGCAACAAAGCTGGGGAGGGGTCTGGAGCAGAAGGCTGGGGAGGGGGCTGCAGCATAAATCCTATGAGGAGAGGCTGAGGGAGCTGGGCTTGCTTAGGCTGGAGAAGAGGAGGCTCAGGGGAGACCTTCTTGCTGTCTACAACTACCTGAAAGGAGGTTGCAGACAGGTGGGGGTTGTTCTTTTCTGCCAGGCATCCAGCACCGGAACGGGAGGAGTCAAGCTGTGCAGGGGGAGGTTTAGGCTTGATCTTAGAAAGAAGTCCTCCCCGGAAAGAGAGATTGGCCATTGGGATGGGCTGCAGCAGGGGAGGTGGTGGGGTTGATGTCCCTGGAAGTGTTCAAGAGAAGCCTGGATGAGGCACTTAGTGCCATGGTCTGGTTGATTAGGTTGGGTTGGGTGATCGGTTGGCCTTGGTGATCTTGGAGGTCTCTTCCAACCTGGCTGATTCTGTGATGCTGTAATAACCTTTCTCCTCTGCCCATTTTCACTTCAGTATCATTCTCTCCTCCTCTCCTTCTGTCTTTCAGGTTGTTTTTGAAAGGCTTCCCTGCAGCCTGTTCAATTTATCAGTGTCATCTGCATCATCTACAGGGAAATCTAGAGTGCAAACATCTGCTTCCACTCAGGATGCACACGCCTCTCTCTTTCAGGCCTTCTGCTGATGACCTCAACAGTGCATGTGTTGAAATGTAAAATATTTATACATTGGGGTGACACTGCTCTTCCAATTACTGCAAATGGTGTTCCCTGCCTTTCATAGCATCTCCTTTGAGACAGCACATGGGATCAGTTGTAGTAAGACATTTGTTCTCTCTCTACTTCATTCGCTCCTCCTGCCATGGTTCGAGCTGGTTTTATTCCTGGCTGGAAATCCTTTCCATCTTAGCACATTTACTGAGTAATCTCAGAGTAAAACTTAATCATGGGCTCCCCTGGGACCCAAGTCAATGTCTCTTCTCCCAGGCAACCAGCACCAGAACAAGAGGACACAGCCTCAAGCTGCACCAGGGGAGGTTTAGGCTGGAGGTGAGGAGAAAGTTCTTCCCAGACAGAGAGATTGGCCATTGGGATGTGCTGCCCAGGGAGGTGGTGGAGTCACCATCCCTGGAGGTGTTTAGGAAGAGCCTGGATGAGGCACTTGGTGCCATGGTTTAGTTGATGAGATGGTGTTGGGTGATAGGTTGGACTGGATGATCTCTGAGGTCTTTTCCAACCTGGTTAATTCTATTCTATTCTATTCTATTCTATTCTATTCTATTCTATTCTATTCTATTCTATTCTATTCTATCCTATTCTTTATAGTAAGAATATGGCATAAAAATAGGAGGAATAGTTGCACTACTTTTGATCCTGTTGAGGTCGAAGCCATGGATTTATTTAGTATGTCACACCTCAAACATTGCTCCTCCACATGATCTGTGTGGCAGTGAGCAGGACAGCCTGGAAGTAAAAGCAACAAAAGCAATTGTGTTAGGGCTTGTGCTCTGGAAGGAGCTCAGAGCCATGCACCAGTTTCACAGAACACAGAAACATTCAGGGTGGAAAAGAGCCTCAGGATCACCAAGGCCAACCCAGAACCCTACTCTGCAAGGCTCACCCCTAAACCACAGCCCCAAGCACCACAGCCAAACCACCTGCAAACACAGCCAGGCTTGGGGACTCCACCACCTCCCTGGGCAGCACATTCCAATGCCTGACCACCCTTGTCCTGAAAAAAGCTTTCTTGATGTCCAGTCTAAACCTCCCCAGTGGCAGCTTGAGGCCATTCCCTCTTGTCTTATCACTAATTACCTGAGAGAAGGGACCAGCACCAACCTCTCTGCAATGTCCTTTCAGGTAGCTGTAGAGAGCCAGGAGGTCTCCCCTCAGCCTCCTCTCTTTCACACTAACCATCCCCAGCTCCTTCAGTTGCTCCTCATCAGATTTCTTCTCCAGGCCCTTCCCAGCTTCCTTGCCCTCCTCTGCCCTGGCTCCAGCACCTCCACATCTCTCTTGGACTGAGGTGCCCAAAACTGGACACAATACCCAAGGTGTGGCCTCCCCAGGGCTCAGTACAAGGGCACACAGTGAGCTGTACATGTTTAGCACATTGTGAGCTGCACAAGTTTGGCACATTGTGAGCTCAAGCTTGATCTTGCACTCTCTGGCTCTGACTCAGAACCTGGCTGAAGCCTGTGGCTCCTGGCAGCCCGGAGCTCCGCTCTGCCTTGGGCCCTTGCAAACTGCATGATCAACACTGAATGAAATGCAAATTGGCTCAACACTGCCAGGTGTCCTGGCTAATATTGCATTGTATTGTAACTCTCCAGGAGGCCAGGAGAGAGAACAAGCAGATCTGAAAGGGATGCCATTCCAGCTGCTCACTGGAGAGCATTTCATAACACTTTCCTCAGCGCTGTGTGAATAGGGAAATCCTTCTGCCAGTAACCCTGAGAGACAGCTCCACATTCTCATGCCCAGATGAGTTAATTGAAGCACAGAGGAGCAAGATCTCTGGAGGAGAGCAATGCTGGTACAGAACGTGGCAGCCTTCTTCCAGCTACCTGCTCTGAGCACTCCACATCCATGGTCTGCCCCTGGGGCTCCTGTTGCAGCCTGGGTTTCAAGCAGGCTGGGTTTAGAGCAGCTTAATCACCTGGTCCTCGAGGCACAGCTCTGAGCAGCTCTGCCACAATTCCCTTGCACAGCAGCAGCTTCCCACCGCTGTGGATGGGCAGTGCTGTTGCCCTGGAGAAGAGAAGGCTCCCAGGAGACCTAATTGTGGCCATTGTGTATCTGAAGGGGGGCTACAGGAAAGCTGGGGAGGGACTTTTGAGGGTGTCAGGGAGTGATAGGACTGGGGGGAATGGAGCAAAACTAGACATGGGTAGATTCAGATTGGATGTTAGGAAGAAGTTCTTCCCCATGAGGGTGGTGAGAGCCTGGCACAGGTTGCCCAGGGAGGTGGTGGAAGCCTCCTGCCTGGAGGTTTTGAAGGCCAGGCTGGCTGTGGCTGTGAGCAACCTGCTGCAGTGTGAGGTGTCCCTGCCCATGGCAGGGGGGTTGGAACTGGCTGAGCCTTGAGGTCCCTTTCAGCCCTCACAATTTAGCAATTCCATGGGCTGGCATTTCACAGCTGGGAGCTTTGCTGCTGCAATTCAGCATTGTAACAGCACAGAGAATGCTGCTCTCTGCTTCCAGACCTTTCACTCTGCTGTGGCAGAAGCACATGAGCGAGTTGGATGCTGGCTCATGAGCCAGATGAGTTCAGTGAAGTCCATTTTAAAAGCTTGAACCAACTTATTTAAGTCAGCCAGAATTTGGCCTGTGGTCTGATTTCTGTACTGCTTGCCTCAGTTGAAGATTTATCAGCAAATTCATTCAACCCTTTTGGCCCTGTACTGGTGTGTATTGATAATGCCTTCATAAAGCAGGGCAGGTGCTGCTGTACCAAGGCTTCAGGGTAGCAATGCACTTTCTCAGGGCTGGTGCTTGGGCAATATTAACTTGTCCATTAGGGCAGTATTTAAGTTTGCTTATGATCCTCCAGGAGAGCCTCCAGGAGACATCCCCTCCAGGACCGTTCTGCTGTTGCTTTATTACACTTTTTCATGCACATTTTTCAGCCTCTGCCTTTGAGCAGACCGAGATCTGGGACAGGGGGGCAGGGGGCAGCGCCACAGAACCTCCTTCCATCTGGCCATGGGGGCACTGGCTGGGCAGAGAGCTGAGGGTTTAGTCAGGTCAGTGGCGACACAGGGCTGCCCCCCAGGCCCATCTGGCTAGTCCATCATCCAGCCAGGCTGACACAGCTAATCCTCCTCACTGTCAGGGACAGCTGTCAGATGGTGCAGGCTTATTGGCCCCTGCCAGCCCTGGTGTCCTGTAGGCAGTCTTGGATCTCATCGTGGCTCCTGCAAGTGACTTTCCCTCTGTTTTTTCAAATGGGAGTTTGTTCTGCTGGGCTGGTGGTGCTGGGGCTGCCTGAACCTGGGGAGCTGTGAGGCTGAGCTAACCAGCCCTACAGGTTTTAACCTGGGAGTTTAGGGTCTGCACAGATGCCTGCAAATGACAAACAGCAGGGTGTGTTCAGCAGCTGCTCTAAACCACAGCCCTGCTTCTTGTCCTGACTACAAAGGTCACAAAGCATGAAGATGAAGGCTAATTCTAATCACAGGCTCACAGGATGTTAGGGCTTGGAAGGGACCTCTGCAGATCTTCCAGTCCAACCCCCCTGCCAGAGCAGGGCCGTGGAATCCAGCAGAGGTCACACAGGAGCACATCCAGACAGGGCTGCAAAGGCTCCAGAGAAGGAGACTCCACAACCTCTCTGGGCAGCCTGTTCCAGGGCTCTTTGGTCCTTACAGTCAAGAAGTTCTTCCTCATATTGAGGTGGAACCTCCTGTGCTGTAATTTATTGCCCATTGTCCTATCACAGGGTGCAGCTGAGCAGAGGCTGTCCCTTCCTTTCTGACATCCAGCCCTCAGATATTTATATCCCCTCTCAGTCTTCTCCTGTCCAGACTAAATGATTATCCCTGTTACAGAAAAAAAACCCCACAGCCAGTCATCCATGGAGAAGTGAAAGAGGACCATGTTTAACATAAAGCATCAGCTTTGGGGATTCCCTTGGCTCTGTGCATGCATGTGTGTGTGTGCAACACTTGGTGGAAAATGCTCTTTCTGTTCACAGGCTCACAGGATGTCAGGGGTTGGAAGGGGCCCAGAAAGATCATTGAGTCCAACCCCTCTGCCAGAGCAGGACCATAGAATCCAGCACAGGTCACACAGGAATGCATCCAGATGGGCCTTGAAAGTCTCCAGAGAAGGAGACTCCACAACCTCTCTGGGCAGCCTGCTCCAGGGCTCTGGGACCCTTACAGTAAAGTTCTCCCTTGTGTTAAGGTGGAACCTCCTGTGCTGCAGCTTTCATCCATTGCTCCTTGTCCTATCCCAGGGTACAAGTGAGCAGAGCCTGTCCCCTCCCTCCTGACCCCCAGCCCTCAGATATTGATAGACATTTTATTAAATCCCCTCTAAGTCTTCTCTTTTCCAGACTAAACAGCCCCAGGTCCCTCAGCCTCTCCTCACCAGGCTGTGCTCCAGTCCCTAATCATCCTCAGAGCCCTCTGCTGGACCCTCTCCAGCAGTTCCCTGTCCCTCTTGAACTGTGGGGCACAAAACTGAATGCAGTACTCAAGATGAGGTCGCAGCAGGGCAGAGTAGAGGGGGAGGAGAACCTCCCTGGATCTGCTGGACACACTCCTCTGAATGCACCCCAGGATCCCATTGGCCTTCTTGGCCCCCAGGGCACATTGCTGTCCCCTGCAGAACTTGTTGTCCACCAGCACTCCCAGGTCCTTCTCCACAGGGCTGCTCTCCAGCAGATCACCTCCTAACCTGTCCTGCTGCAGTTTATTCTTCCCCTCCAGATGCAGGACTCAGGACTTGTCCTTGTTGAACCTCATTTGGTTCCTCTGTGCCCAGCTCTCAGTCTGTCCAGGAACTTGCAGCTTGGATTGCACTGTAGGTTTTCACTGAAACAAGACTAACAACACTATTTGCTTATTGACAAGGGAATCTGTGCATTTCACTCCACTTCCAGCCATTTGAGCAGCCACAGAGTAAGGAAGCACTGTGAATACCTCTCTCTTCTTGCAAGTGCAGTGATCAGTGTTGGCTCAGGATGAGGGATGCCAGCATTGAATTCCCTCCTCTGCCAAAGGGGTTTTCAGTGCACTTGGACTTGATGATCTTCAAGGTCTTTTCCAACCTGGTTCATTCTGTGTTCTGCATTCTGTATTCTGCACTCTATCCAGACAGAGATCTGACACTGAGGGTGTCCTGGAGCATGCTCTGCTGACATCATTCCACTTATTTGCATTCCCAAGCCGATGCTGGCATTTGGGCTACACCCAGCCAGGTGGGAGGTCCTAGGGTGGCAAGGATGGGTGCTGATCCCTCCTGGTGGTAGTGTGTAAGTCAGGGATAACAGAGACAGTAGCACAGCTCTGAGAGCAGGACAGAGCCCGCAGCCCTGCAGCCGAGCGCCTCCCAGCTCTGCTTGATCTTTGCACTGAAGCCTTCCCAGGGCAGAAGGAAATGCTGTCAGAAGGGCAGAAGGAAATGCTGTCAGAAGGGCAGATGTTTCTCCATTAACATGTTTGCTTTTGTTCTGGCTTTCAGAGGCAGCATTACCATGCCCTGTACCTGCCTGAGAATGCAGCCTCCCATTCCACCCAATGGCACTGGTTTTTCTCCTCCCTCATCTGCTCCTTTCTCCAGCTCAACCTGAAGTGCTGCTGTCAAAACTGCTTCTGTTTCATCATGCTCTGACCACATCACACAACACAGAATCAAGCCTGACACCCTCAAAAGTCCCTCCCCAGCTTTCTTGGAGCCCCCTTCAGATACACAAAGGCCACAAGAAGGTCTCCTGGGAGCCTTCTCCACTCCAGACTGAACAACCCACACTATTTCAGTCTGTCCTCATGGCAGAGCAGCTCCAGCCCTCTGATCATCCTCCTGGCCCTTCTCTGGACACCTTCTAGCACCTCCAGATCCTTCCTGGAATAGAGGCTCCAGAACTGGACCCAGAGCTCCAGGTGGGGTCTCACCAGAGCAGAGCAGAGGGGGAGAATCACCTCCCTGGCCCTGCTGGCTCCTTCTCTTGCTGCAGCCCAGGCTCTGGTTGGCTCTCTGGGCTGCAAGTGCTCACTGCTCTCCTGTTGAGCTTCTCATCCAAAGCCTTTTGTTCAGGGCTGCTCTCCAGCCAGTCCCTGCCCAGCCTCTATCAGTGCTTGGGATTGCCCCAACTCACTCCTTACTAGTGTGTTCATTGACTATTCAGTGGGATTGTTGAGAACTTTCTCTTATTTTCCTTTTTCCACCCAGTGGTGATTTATTTCCATTCTACTACTTTCTGTTCAAGATCTGTGGAAAATTTTCTGGGCACAGCCTGAAAGTACTACACAGGGACTGGTGTCGTCTCCCATCCTTCCTTAGCAGAGTCTGGCACAAAAGGCACTCTGATCTCTGCAGATCTAAGGCCTGCTGTATCAATAGCTCATTAGAGTTTATTCCATATTTAGGCCCCTAGTCATCCTTTCCCTCCTGACAGTGCTGTGGGATGGCAGGGACTGGAAATCACGCTCAGTCACACGAAGAAGCCACCGACCAGACTGAGCACATCAAACGTTTCCTGACCTGCTTCACTTTGTCTGCCTTATCTGAGCTGTGGGGGTGGAACTTAGCTCCTCTATTTTTAAACCTTTGACTCAGGCATTGACCTCTTTACTGCAGTCACCCTAGGCTGCCTTTGCAGTCAAAGGCGAGAGAGGGGCACTTCTGGGGGGCAGTCTGCTTGGCCTACTTTTGGGGCTCTGCTTTAGGGCACGATAAAAGGCCCCCCAGAAACGTCTGTTTCTCTTCACTGATTGTAAAAGAGGTCTTGGTGGTCATGGCACATGCCTGCAGTGCCAAGCAAAACCAAGCCTAAGTCCTCTGAGATGCCTTTTGTACACCCTTCTGCACACTGTTAACTCTGCTCCACCTCAACATCAGGAGGAACTTCTTGACTGTAAGGGTGCCAGAGCCCTGGAGCAGGCTGCCCAGAGAGGTTGTGGAGTCTCCTGCTCTGGAGCCTTTGCAGCCCTGTCTGGATGTGTTCCTGTGTGACCTGTGCTGGATTCTCTGGTCCTGCTCTGGCAGGGGGGTTGGACTGGAAGCTCTCCAGAGGTCCCTTCCAACCCCTAACATCCTGTGATGCTGTGAGCTCAGATTAGCCATAAGGTTATATCCACACTTAATATGCTGGGAAAGTAGCAGCCACTGAAGCAGATGTTTGCCCTGAGGACCCTGTGCTGCTTTAGATGGCAGTGCAGGTTGCACAGACACACATCCAGATGGGGCTGGAAAGGCTCCAGAGAAGGACTCTCCACAACCTCTCTGGGCAGCCTGCTACAGTGCTCTGTGACCCTCACAGTACAGAAGTTCCTCCTGATGTTGGGGTGGAACCTCCTGTGCTGGAGTTTCCAGCCCCTTGTCCTGTCCCAGGGCACAAGTGAGCAGAGCCTGTCCCTTCCCTCCTGACCCCCAGCCCTCAGCTATTGATAGACATTGATCAGATCCCCTCTCGGTCTTCTCCTCTCCAGACTAACCAGCCCCAGGGCTCTCAGCCTCTCCTCATCAGGCAGTGCTCCAGGCTCTTCAGCATCCTCTAGCCCTGTTGTTCTCAGCGGGCCATCAGTGCTGCAGACAATGGATCTGTGTGTCTGGCCAACTGCTGCTACCACAGGTGGGATCAATGTGTGCTTGCCACGGGTGGGTATTTTAAGAAAGACAAGACAGAGGCAGAGAAGGCTGCACAGGATGGCTCCTCTCCCCACACCATCCCGGCCAGAGGTTACTGGGTTATTCTAGCATCTGATATATCCAGGCTAATCCACTGGGAATCAATCAGATCAGCTGAGAGTGGGCATCCAGTGATGACAGATCAAGTTAATGGTCTTTGTGGCTGGTTCACTGACCAGGCTTTAATCCTGGTCTTTCTCCACTGCTGGGTAGAGCACACATGGGAAAGCACAGACACAGGCAAGGTAAATGCAAACATGTTTTGAACTTCTCAAATACCTCTACAAAGAATCAGAATGGTCCAGGACAGAAGGGACCTCTAAAGGTCATCCAGTCCAACCCCCTCTGTAGCCAGCAGGGGCATCCTCAACTAGAGCAGGTTGCTCAGAGCCCTGTTGAGCCTCGCCTTGGATATCTCCAGGGAAGGGGCTCCAACCACCTCCCTGGGCAACCTGTTCCAGTGTTCCACCACCCTCATGGTGCAGAGCTTGTTCCCAACATCCAATCTACATTGGCTCCGCTCTAGTTCGAAGCCATTGTCCCTTGTCCTATCACTGCAGGCCTTTGTGAACAGTCTCTGAGCTGCCAGAGCAGTGAAGGGGAAAAGGACCTGGGGGTCCTGGTGGATGGAAGGTTGACCATGAGCCAGCAATGTGCTCTTGTGGCCAAGAAGGCCAAGGCCATTCTGGGGTGGATTAGAAGGGCTGTGGTCAGTAGGTCAAGAGAGGTTCTCCTCCCCCTCTACTCTGCCCTGGTGAGGCCACATCTGGAATCTTGTGTCCAATTCTGGGCCCCTCAGCTCAAGAAGGACCTCAGGGAACTGCTTGAAAGGGTCCAGCACAGAGCCACAAAAATGATGAAGGGAGTGGAACATCTTCGTTATGAGGAGAGACTGAGGGAGCTGAGGGCTCTGTAGCTTGGCTCTGTACCTTGGAGACTGAGATCTGCTGGAGACAGTCCAAGGGAGAGCCAGGAGGGTGCTTAGGGGACTTGAGCATCTCCCCTGTGGAGAGAGACTGAGAGCCTTGGGGCTGTTGAGTCTGGGGAAGAGAAGGCTGAGAGGGGATCTGATCAATGTCTATCAAGTCAAGGAACAATGGAGTCAAACTTGAACAGAGAAGGTTTCAGCTCAACATGAGGAGAAACTTCTTTGCAGTGAGGGTGCCAGAGCCCTGGAGCAGGCTGCCCAGAGGGGTTGTGGAGTCTCCTATGGAGACTTTCCAGCTCTGTCTGGGTGTGTTCCTGTGTGACCTGTGCTGGATTCTATGGTCCTGCTCTGGATTGGACTGGAAGATCTCCAGAGGTTCCTTCCAACCCTTCACATCCTGTGATGCTGTGATATTCACTGGATTCCCCGTGGCTGTGAAGTGGCTGGCACCAGCAGATCAGGAGCTGCTTTTGTAGCTCTGTGAGGCTTGTGAGCAGGCACAGCTTTCATCATAGGAAGCTTCAGCTGCTTAGGCATGGAGATGAGTAAATATTTTTCCCAAGCCAAGCAGGAGAAGCCACTTCAAGCTGCCAGGTGGGGCTGCTGCAGGGCACCGCTGGTCGAACAGCCAATTGCTGTTCTAAACCTAATCCCAAGAAATGAGCCACCTATCACAAAAGAAGCTGGAATTGGCAGAGCATATGGGACCTAATAAACACAATATGCACAGGCTTAGGTGTGAAATATTAAGGTCTGATCCTGATGGCCTCTCCTTGATCAGCAGTCTCACTGATATTTTCCCATACTCATGGGCAAAGGCCTGGGTTTTCAGGTGGATAATAGCTGTGAGGACAAAGAACAGGTAGAGCAGCATGCAAAGGATGAATTGTTTTGAAGGTGGCTTGTGACTTTCACAGAACCAGAGAATGGCAGAGGCTGGAAGGGACCTGGAAAGCTCATCCAGTCCAACCCCCCTGCCAGAGCAGGAGCACCTAGAGCAGATCACACAGGAACACAGCCAGGTGGGGTTTGGATATCTCCAGAGAGGGAGACTCCACAGCCCCCCTGGGCAGCCTGCTCCAGGGCTCTGTCACACTCACCATGACAACATTTTTCCTCATGTTTCCATGGAACTTCCTCTGCCTCAGCTTCCACCACTGCCCCTTGTGCTGGCATTGGGCATCCCCCAGCAGAGCCTGGCTCCAGCCTCTGGGCACTCACCCTGCACATCTTGATCAACATGACTGAGGTCACCTCTCAGGCTCCTCCTCTCCAAGCTACAGAGCCCTCAGCTCCCTCAGGATCTCCTCCTAAGGAAGTTGTTCCACTGCCTTCATCATTTTTGTGGCTCTGTGCTGGACTCTTTCAAGCAGTTCTCTGGGGTCCTTCTTCCCCTTCTTTCCCCCCCCTGATTTGAAGCAGTTTGCTGTTTGGAGCAGCCATGTCGTTGCAGAAAGGTTTCTCTCCCGCCAATGGCACAGGTTCTCTCCCTGGTGCAAACGAGATGCCAAGCATAAAAGATGCCAAGTACCTGGAGCACTGTGTCCAGTTCTGGAGCCTCGATTCCAGGAAGGATCTGGAGGTGCTGGAAGGTGTCCAGAGAAGGGCCACGAGGATGAGCAGAGGGCTGGAGCTGCTCTGCTATGAGGACAGACTGAGGGAGTTGGGGCTGTTCAGTCTGGAGAAGAGAAGGCTCCGAGGAGACCTAATTGTGGCCTTGCAGTATCTGAAGGGGGCTACAAGAAAGCTGGGGAGGGACTTTTGAGGGTGTCAGATGGTGATAGGACTGGTGTCAGGTGTTTAGCCTGGAGAAGAGGAGGCTCAGGGGAGACCTTATTGCTGTCTATAACTATCTGAAGGGAGCTTGTAGCCAGGAGAGGATTGGTCTCTTCTCCCAGGCAAGCAGCACCAGAACAAGAGGACACAGTCTCAAGCTGTGCCAGGGGAAGTTTAGGCTGGAGGTGAGGAGAAAGTTCATCCCAGCAAGAGAGATTGGCCATTGGAATGTGCTGCCCAGGGAGGTGGTGGAGTCACCATCCCTGGAGGTGTTCAAGAGGGGACTGGACATGGCACTTGGAGCCATGGTTTAGCAGTCATGAGGTCTTGGGTGGCAGGTTGGACTCGATGATCTTTGAGGTCTTTTCCAACCTTATTGGTTCTATGATTCTATGACTATTGGATGTTAGGAAGAAGTTCTTCCCCATGAGGCTGGTGGGACACTGGAACAGGTTGCCTTCCAACCCCTGACAATTCTATGATTCCTAGCAAGTACTCCACCCACAGGAGCCATTTTGAGTCTCAGCTGCTCAGGATGGGTCTGAGCTGCTGATTGTTATGCTTGTGGAAGGGCTGATGAGCAGAGCAGACACCAGGCAGGCAGCCTGAATATTTATGCTCCGTGACCCCCTTGCTCTCTGGACTGATGGGCTGGATCTCTTGGTATTAAGCACTAATGAAAATATGTTGCATTACTATTGGAAAAAAACAGCAGGATTATGGAGTTTCTGGGGCTTAGTATCAGAAGGCTGAGCTTTAACATTGTTTTGCTTCCTGGACTCATACAGTATGCAGGGAAGCAAGCTGTGACCTTCATGCAGAGTGTTGCTGCTACCTGAGACTCACAATATCCCAAGGACAGTCCCAGTGCAGGCATGAATGTGTGCATTGCAGCAACAGCAAATGCAGATGAGGCTCTCACCAGGAGGGTGGTGAGAGCCTGGCACAGGTTGCCCAGGGAGGTGGTGGAAGCCTCATCCCTGGAGGTGTTTGCAGCCAGGCTGGATGTGGCTGTGAGCAACCTGCTGTAGTGTGAGGTGTCCCTGCCCATGGCAGCGGGGTTGGAACTGGCTGAGCCTTGAGGTCCCATCCAGCCCTGACAATTCTCTGACTCTATGACAAGACTTAAAGGCTAAGGACCTCAATATGAAGCCCTCTGAGCAAAGTGCAGACACGGCAGACAGTATCTGAGCCAGTAGGTGCAGAGCCCCCCCAGAATCAGTGGAGAGCGATTGGCATTTCTAGGGCACAATGCAGCTGCCTTGTGATAGAGACACTCTAGAACAAGCTGAGCCCCACAGCTGTCTGTCTGCTCAAACCAGAGGGGCACTTTGGGCAAGCAGCCCGGGTACAGAGCCCACTGTAAATGTCTGTAAAGGGGAGGCTGAGGGGAGACCTCAACCCTGGAAGTTTCTAAGGCCAGGCTGGATGTGGCTCTAGGCAGCCTGCTCTAGTGTGAGGGGGGTGGAACGGATGATCCTTGAGGTCCCTCCCAAGCCTGACAATTCTGTGACTCTGTAACTACCTGAAAGGACATTGTGAAGCTGGGGAGGGGCCTGGGGAAGAAATCTGATGGAAAGCAACTGAAGGAGCTGGAATTGTTTAGTTTGAAACAGAGGAGGCAGAGGGGAGACCTCCTGGCTCTCTACAGCTACCTGAAAGGACATTGCAGAGAGGTTGGTGCTGGTCTCTCCCAGGTCATTAGTGATAGAACAAGAGGGAATGGCCTCAAGCTGCCCCTGGGGAGGTTCAGACTGGACATTAGGAAAGCTTTTTTCAGGGCAAGAGTGGTCAGGCATTGGAATGTGCTGCCCAGGGAGGTGGTGGAGTCCCCAACCCTGGCTGTGTGTCAAGGTGGTTTGGCTGTGGTGCTTGGGGCTGTGATTTAGGGTGAGCCTTGTAGAGTAGGGCTCTGGGTTGGCCTTGGTGATCCTGAGGCTCTTTTCCACCCTGAATGTTTCTGTGGTTCTGTGTCTTCATCCAGTGAATCCCACACAGAAAAAGCAATTGGAGTCCTTCTAGCACAAAACCTGGAGAGGTGAGATTCCTTAATACTCCTCCAAGCTCTCTTGCTGTTAGTTTGTCCTGCTCAGCTTGGGTCAAGAAAGAAATCCCCTGCAGTGCCCTGGCAAGGAGATGTTGTCCAACAGGAGGGAGAAAGAAAAGGATGTGCCATAAACTCCCTGCCCTATTTTGTTGTCAGCCTGAAATCCACTCAGCCCAAGGTAGCTCTTGTGAGATGACAAGTGCAGGCAGGACAGTCAGGTCATGAACTTGGAGAGGTGTTTGCAGACAATTTCATGCTTTATTCCAGCAGCTGCTCTTCAAGGTCTTCCCACAGCTGGTTCCAGCCAAACCAGCACCCTTGGCTTTATGTCCTTGAGTTTCTGGGGCTCAGGCACATCTTGAGCACTGATTGTTTTCCCTCTCAGACCTAGGTTGTTATAAACTCCTTCTCTGGGCATAACTGCTTCAGTCCAGCATCACTGAGCACTTCTTGACCCACAGTCTGGCTGTCTGAAGGCAGATTCCCCAACCCCCTACAGAATACCTGCAATTCAGGCATTTGATTTGTCCCAGCAGGGCATCATTTTCTGCAAAGGAAGCCCTGGTTGTGTCATGAAAAATCAAGTGGCTCATGTGGGGCTGCAGAGCAGTCGTAGAGGGAAAGAGCTCTCACAGGAAACATCATGGCAAGGAGGATTTCATTGTAGCTGCCATTCAATTCTAAAAAGAAAAGGAGGGGGAAAGGGAAAGAAGGGAGAGGGAGTGCTGTAATTTATATCCATTGCCCCCTGTCCTCTCACAGGGTGCAACTGAGCAGAGCCTGTCCCCTCCCTCCTGACCCCCAGCCCTCAGATATTGATAGACATTGATCAGATCCCTTCTCAGTCTTCTCCTCTCCAGACTGAACAGCCCGAGGACTCCCAACCTCTGCTCCCCAGGCAGTGCTGCAGTCCCTTCAGCATCCTGGTAGCCCTCCCTTGGACTCTCTCCAGTAGATCCCTGTCCCTCCTGAACTGGGGAGCCCAGCACTGGATGCAATATTCCAGGTGAGGTCTCACCAGAGCAGAGCAGAGCGGGAGGAGAACCTCCCTGGATCTGCTGGACACACTCCTCTGAATGCAGCCCAGGACCCCCTTGGCCTTCTTGGCCCCCAGGGCACATTGCTGTCCCATGCAGAACTTGTTGTCCACCAGCACTCCCAGGTCCTTCTCCTTGGGGCTGCTCTGCAGCAGATCCCCTCCTAACCTCTACTGCTGCAGTTTATTCTTCCTTCCCAGGTGCACCTGGGCTACAAGGAGGGACTGAGGGAGCTGGGGGTGCTCAGGCTGGAGAAGAGAAAGCTGAGGGGAGGCCTCATTGCACTCTACATCTCCCTGAAGGGAGGCTGGAGTGAGAAGGGGGGGCAGCCTCTGCTCCTTGGTGTCAAGAGACAGTGGAAATGGTTCCAAGCTGTGGCTGGGGTGGTTCAGGCTGGATGCTAGGAAATATTTCTTCCCTGGAAGGGTTCTCAAGCATTGGAGTGGTCTGTCCAGGGCAGTGGTGGAGTCACCATCCCTGGGGGTGTTCAAGCCGTGTGTGGACCTGGCGCTTAGGGACATGGTTTAGGGTTGATCCTTCAGTGCAGTTTGTTCTTCCTTGCCAGGTGCAGGGCTCTGCACTTATCCCTGTTGTAATAACCACTCTGGCAAGTCCTATTTTGCCTTTAAAACTGGTAATGAACACATGCAATAAATAAAGGTAATCATGCATTACATGTCCATGGCATTAGCTGCCACCAAGCCTTATTAAAGCAGCATCAGTCAGGCGCTGGAGACGGCTTATATTTAGCACATCTCGTTTCAGATCAAGCAGACTCTGATCTCAATTAGCCAGCAATTACCTAGAGGCACGGAGAAAGGCACAGAAAGGCACAGCACAGCGAGTGGAGGAGCCCTGCCTGCCTCTGCCCGTTGGGAAGCTTCCTTATGTCAGGATGAATTGGCCAGGAGGCTGGCGGGGGGAGCGCACGGCGAGCGCAGCGCTCCGGCGGGGCCCTCACGGAGCCAGGGAAGCAAATGTTTGCCATCAGACCTCTTCAGCACAGGAAATGTCATTAATTAAGCACGTTCACCTAATTACTCTGTGAATTCTCAGGAGGTAAATGTACACTCCAAGGCAGATAGGGTGGGAAGGATGCCAGAGGCGAGATGCAGTTGGTTTTTCTGCGGCGTTTCGATGTAAACGTGAAATCAATTCTCTTTTGGCGAGGAGAAAGCTCAAGCAGGGCTCCAGCACCGGATCAAATCCAGTCCTGAGCACCAAGATTTCACAGAATCACAGAATTGCCAGGGTTGGAAGGGACCTCCAGGATCAGCCAGTTCCAGAGCCCCTGCCATGGGCGGGGACACCTCACACCGCATCAGGTTGCTCACAGCCACATCCAGCCTGGCTGCAAAAACCTCCAGGGATGAGGCTTCCACCACCCCCCTGGGCCAGGCTCTCACCACCCTCATGGGGAACAACTTCTTCCTAACATCCAGGTTCAATCTAACCATTTCTAGTTTTGCTCCATTCCCCCCAGTCCTGTCACTCCCTGACACCCTCAAAAGTCCCTCCCCAGCTTTCTTGTAGCCCTCTTAAGATACTGGAAGGCCACAATAAGGTCTCCTTGGAGCCTTCTCTTCTCCAGACTGAACAACCCCAACTCTCTCAGCCTCCCTCAACCATGCTGGTGGCATCCCCCCTGGCCACTGCTGCCAGCCCAGCTCTACCCCAGGGCTGCCTCCCAGTGCTTCCAGCCTGCACCCAGCAACATTTGCTTCTACAACAGAAATCCTCATTTAGCCTGGCAGAGATGTAGCAAAAAAAGAACCATTTCAGTCAAGGAACCCAAGGGGCAGTCCTCCCCTTGTCCCTGCACAGCCTCAGGCTGCTGAGGGGTTAAATCCTCTCCCAGCTGCAGAGTGCTCCCATTACAGAATCACAGAATTGTCAGGATTGGAAGGGACCTCAAGGAGCAGCCAGTTCCAACCTCCCTGCCATGGGCAGGGACACCTCACACTACAGCAGGTTGCCCACAGCCACATCCAGCCTGGCTGCAAAAACCTCCAGGGGATGAGGCTTCCACCACCTCCCTGGGCAACCTGTGCCAGGCTCTCACCACCCTCATGGGGAAGAACTTCTTCCTAACATCCAATCTCAATCTACCCATTATAGAACCATAGAACTGTTAGGGTTGGAAGGGACAATTAGGGTGCTGGTGCTGGTCTCTTCTCCCAGGTAATTATCATAGTATCAGTTAGGGTTGGAAGGGACCACAAGGATCATCTAGTTCCAACCCCCCTGCCATGGGCAGGGACACCCCACACTAGATCAGGCTGGACAGAGCCTCGTCCAGCCTGGGCTTAAACACCTCCAGGGACGGGGCCCCAACCACCTCCCTGGACAACCCATTCCAGGCCTTCACCACTCTCATGGTGAAGAACTTCCTCCTCACATCCAGCCTGAATCCCCCCACCTCCAGCTTCATTCCATTCCCCCTAGTCCTATCACTCCCCTGATAGCCTGAGAAGTCCCTCCCCAGCCTTCTTGTAGCCCCCTTCAGATACTGGAAGGCCACAATGAGGTCACCTCGCAGCCTTCTCTTCTCCAAACTGAACAGCGCCAGCTCCTTCAGTCTGTCCTCATAGGAGAGGTGCTCCAGCCCTCTGCTCATCCTTAGTGATAGAACAAGAGGGAATGGCCTCAAGCTCCAGCTCCTCAAGCTGGAGAGGTTTAGAGTGGACATTAGGAAAGCTTTTTTCAGGGCAAGAGTGGTCAGGCATTGGAATGTGCTGCCCAGGGAGGTGGTGGAGTCCCCAAGCCTGGCTGTGTTTCAGGGTGGTTTGGCTGTGGTGCCTGGGGCTCTGGTTTAGGGGTGAGCCTTTGCAGAGTAGGGCTCTGGACTTGGTGATCCTGAGGGTGTTTTCCAGCCTGAATGTTTCTGTGATGCTGTGATCCATGAGGTCATGCAGAAGAAGCTGAAGGGATGCATGGCCTTGCTGTGGCTTTCTGCAGGAACACCAAACGTCTGGGGGCCTGAAGCCAGGGAGAACAAAGCTGGCAGTGAGGGGCAAAGCCATCTCAAAGCAACCAGCAGCAGAACAAGAGGACACAGTCTCAAGCTGGGGAGGTTTAGGCTGGCAGTGAGGGAGAAATTCTTCCCAGAACAAGAGATTGGCCTTTGGGATGTGCTGCCCAGGGAGGTGGTGGAGTCACCGTCCCTGGAAGTGTTTGAAAAGAGCCTGGATGAGGCACTTGGTGCCATGGGTTAGTTGATGAGATGGAGTTGGGTGAGAGGTTGGACTGGATGATCTGTGAGGTCTTTTCCAGCCTGGTTAATTCTGTATTCTGTATTCCAAACCCCACACCACTGCTCTCAGCACTGCTTCCGCTCCATCCCCCTCTCCCTTCCCTGTGGGAAAACCAATGCCTGCTGCCCCTAGCCCTGAAAAAAGAGATCGTGGCCAGGCTATAAATATCCATGCATCAATTAACCACAGAAATACCTACTGCCCAGAGAGCTTCCTCTCATTGAGGTTAACATAGCTAAGGTCAGGATAGCTCATCCACCACAGCTCCTACCACATTGCTCCCATTAAACCCAACACTTGCTCCCTGGGATAGGACAAGGAGCAATGGATGTAAGCTGCAGCACAGCAGGTTCCACCTCAACACAAGGGGGAACTTCTTGACTGTAAGGGTGACAGAGCCCTGGAGCAGGCTGCCCAGCGAGGTTGTGGAGTCTCCTGCTCTGGAGCCTTTGCAGCCCTGTCTGGCTGTGTTCCTGTGTGACCTGTGCTGGATTCTCTGCTCCTGCTCTGGCAGTGGGGTTGGATTCAATGATCATTTTTGGGTCCCTTCCAACCCTTAACATCCTGTGAGCCTGTGAACAGCACCTTGGTCTTTGCTGATGCATCCACTGTAGGGGTTTACAGCAGTCTAGTCCACAGTGCATTTAAAGTCAACAGAGAGACTCTGCCTGACTTCTGGGGGCTTGGATCCCTTCCAAGGGAAATATTTTCCTACTTAAGTAACTCTGCAGCAAGGCAATCACACCACCACCAACAACAGAAAAAGAAAACAAACCCCAAACAAACACCAAACCTCTGGAATGCTTCTTTCAGTCAAACTCTGTTGACAGCAGAGAGCAAAGGAACCGAAGCGCTGGGGGTGGACTTGTAACGCTGCTCCAGCCAAATGCTTGGGAATAATAAAACACTTGCAAAACAAACCTGCTTGCATCAATGACCTGCCCAGCTCTGGCTGGGCAGGGGGGGCTGGAAGTGCTGAGGAGTTCTGGTCCAAAGGAAACAACTGAGGAAAGCCAAAGCTTTCTCAGGCAGCCTGGCAGCTTCCCTGAGAGGGGCAAGGAGAGCAGAGTTGGGGTTTGGAGCACAGCCCTGGGAGGAGAGGCTGGGGGGGGGTTTAGCCTAAAGAAGAGGAGGCTCAGGGGAGACCTTCTTGCTCTCTACAACTACCTGAAGGGAGGTTGTAGCCAGGTGGGGGTTGGCCTCTTCTCCCAGGCAAGCAGCACCAGAACAAGAGGACACAGTCTCAAGCTGCACCAGGGAAGGTTTAGGCTGGAGGTGAGGAAGAAATTCTTCCCAGGAAGAGAGATTGGCCATTGGAATGTGCTGCCCAGGGAGGTGGTGGAGTCACCATCCCTGGAAGTGTTTAAAAAGAGCCTTAGTGCCTTGGTTTAGTTGATGAGATGGTGTTGGGTGATAGGTTGGAGTGGATGATCTCAGAGGGCTTTTCCAACCTGGTTAATTCTGAATTCTGCATCCCAGAGGCTGGGGGAAGCCCCATGGTGTGACACAGCCTCCTACCACTGTGTGAGGGACCTGCCCTCCCTGGTGTGATCTCACTCACTGCAATCCCAGCTTCTGGCACAGGGCTGGAGCCCTTGCAGAGCACTTCAGCCAGGAGGATGCAGTAGTTAGATGAATGGAGCTGGGGAGGCAACCCTCACATGAGAAGGCAAGACAGGGCTTTGCTTGGCCTGTGTTTGCTGACAGCAGCACTGGGAGGCTCCCACACGCCCTAAATAGCTCATCACAGCATTCCTAATGCACCACAGGTATACACAGCAGCAGCAGGTGGGGAGGTGGATATCTGAGAAGGTTCCTGTAATCATTCCTGCAATGTAATCAGTGCTCTGCCCTCTGCTTAGTGCATAACACCTCCTTGTGTAATGCAGGCAGGATAATTAGTGCCACCTCAGCACGGTGAGGCCAAACACACAGCTCTGGAGCAGCTGTCTGGGATGTCTGCTGGCTCCTGCCACTGAAAACCTGGCTGGCACGATGGAGGAAACCCTTGCAGTGCTCAGCAGCAGGGCAGGGCCAACCTCCACACCAGCA
This sequence comes from Colaptes auratus, assembly GCA_015227895.2. Taxonomy (NCBI): domain Eukaryota; kingdom Metazoa; phylum Chordata; class Aves; order Piciformes; family Picidae; genus Colaptes; species Colaptes auratus. The sequence goes on from CM037632.1 coordinate 4,555,480, forward strand.
CTCAGGGATGAACATCGAAGAAGATCCAGGGAGGTTCTCCACCCCCTCTACTCTGCCCTGCTGAGATCACACCTGGAATATTGTGTCCAGTTCTGGGCTCCCCAGTTCAGGAGGGACAGAGATCTGCTGGAGAGAGTCCAAGGGAGGGCTACAAGGATGATTGAGGGACTGGAGCACTGCCTGGTGAGGAGAGGCTGAGAGACCTGGGGCTGTTTAGTCTGGAGAGGAGAAGACTGAGAGGGGATCTGATCAATGTCTATCAATATCTGAGGGCTGGGGGTCAGGAAGGAAGGGACAGCCTCTGCTCACTTGTGCCCTGAGATAGGACAAGGGGCAATGGATGGAAACTCCAGCACAGGAGGTTCCACCTCAACATGAGGAGGAACTTCTGCACTGTGAGGGTCCCAGAGCACTGGAAGAGGCTGCCCAGAGAGGTTGTGAAGTCTCCTTCTCTGGAGCCTTGGCAGCCCTGTCTGTCTGGTGAGGGGTTTGGAAGACAAGCCCTATGAGGAGAGGCTGAGGGAGCTGGGGCTGCTTAGCCTGGAGAAGAGGAGACTGAGGGGTGACCTTATTGCTCTCTACAACTACCTGAAGGGAGGTTGTAGCCAGGCGGAGGTTGGTCTCTTCTCCCAGGCAGCCAGTACCAGAACAAGAGGACACAGTCTCAGGCTGCGCCAGGGCAGGTTTAGACTGGATGTTAGGAAGAAGTTCTATACAGAGAGAGTGATTGCCCACTGGAATCAGCTGCCTGTGGAAGTGGTGGAGTCACCTTCATTGGAGGTGTTCAAGAAGAGGCTTGATGGGGTGCTTGGTGCCAGGGTTTAGTTTTTTAGTTGTTTAGGTGGTTGTATTGTACTGTATTGTACTGTATTGTACAGTATTGTACTGTTTTGTACTGTTTTGTACTGTATTGTACTGTATTGTACTGTATTGTATTTAGGTGGGTTGGATTGGTTGGACGTGATGATCTTGAAGGTCTCTTTCAACCTGTTGTATTGTATTGTATTGTATTGTATTGATGTGCTCCTGTGTGACCTGTGCTGGATTTTATGCTCCTGCTCTGGCAGGGGGGTTGGACTGGGAGATCTCTTTGGGTCCCTTCCAACCCCCTGACATCCTGAGATCCTGTGAACACTCTCCATGCACTGCCTGCCTTCCGTGGTCAGTGGCAGTAGGGGTGGGGTCCACCCTTTGAAATGTGTTCACAGAATGCAAAACAGGAGCAAACAAACCTCCCCTGAGTGTTGCAATGAGAAACTGCTGCCCATCAGAAGTTAAATGAGTTGCAGTGTGTGGGTAGGTGCTGTACACCTGAGCCCACACAAGCTGCCACCGATGAGTGTCTGCACAGAGTAGGCAGAGTGACAGGATCAGCTAGAGCTGGCAGCACTGCTTCTCTCAAAAACCAACTTGTCTCTCTCCTACTGTCTCATGCTGGGTTCTCCTGACTGGAAATGCAGGCTGCAAGAGGCAGCAGGGGTGTGCAGGCCCATGAGACCAGGGACTAAGGGCATCAGCACCAGGCAGGGCAAGGGGGTGGTCAGCTTGGCACCACACTCACCCAGCTCCAGAGAGCGAAAGAGGACTACTTCATTCTGTTGAGACCCCACCTGGAGTAATGCTTGGTCCCACTTTGGTCTGCTCCAAGCCTCCTCATCACCAGAGAGTGCCCTCAAAGACTGGGCAGTGCTGGCTGAGGGGGCAGGGAGGTGTTGGTGGATGAGAAGCTCAACATGAGCCACCAGTGAGCACCTGCAGCGCACAAAGCCAGAGCCTGGGCGCCAGCAAGAGAAGCAGAGCCAGCAGGGCCAGGGAGGGGATTCTCCCCCTCTGCTCCGCTCTGCTGAGACCCCACCTGGAGCACTGTGTCCAGTCCTGGAGCCTCTATGCCAGGAAGGATCTGGAGGTGCTGGAAGGTGTCCAGAGAAGGGCCACGAGGATGAGCAGAGGGCTGGAGCTGCTCTGCTATGAGGACAGAGTGAGGGAGTTGGGGCTGTTCAGTCTGGAGAAGAGAAGGCTCTGAGGTGACCTCATTGTGGCCTTCCAGTGTCTGAAGGGGGCTACAAGAAAGCTGGGGAGGGACTTTTGAGGGTGTCAGGGAGGGATAGGACTGGGGGGGATGGAGCAAAACTAGAAATGGGTAGATTCAGATTGGATGTTAGGAGAGCACAAGCAAGACCAAGGAGATAGCTTTTCCATTTTCCAAGTGGCAGTTTGCACTGCTGCATCCTCTCTGGTTTTGTCCTGGGTTCACAGAATCACAGAAACATTCAGCATGGAAAGGAGCCTCAGGATCACCAAGGCCAACCCAGAACCCTACTCTGCAAGGCTCACCCCTAAACCACAGCCCCCAAGCACCACAGCCAAACCACCTGCAAACACAGCCAGGCTTGGGGACTCCACCACCAGCACATTCCAATGCCTCTTTTTGGGAGGAGACCTAGTTCCCACTGGCTCCATGAAATCAGGCTGCTGGGCTTCATCTTATCTGTAGGTCACATGAAGTGTAAATTTAGATGTTTTTGTGAAACTACTCCTATTTCAAGGCAGCTTTTGCAATCAGAGGCTCCTTTCCCAGAGCACTCTCCAGCAATCAGTTTACAGCAGCACCATTTATTCATAGAATCACAGAATTGTCAGGGCTGGAAGGGACCTCAAGGATCATCCAGTTCCAACCCCCCTGCCATGGGCAGGGACACCTCACACTGCAGCAGGTTGCTCACAGCCACATCCAGCCTGGCTGCAAACACCTCCAGGGATGAGGCTGCCACCACCTCCCTGGGCAACCTGTGCCAGGCTCTCACTACCCATTTCTAGTTTTGCTCCATTCCCCCCAGTCCTATCACTCCCTGACACCCTCAAAAGTCCCTCCCCAGCTTTCTTGGAGCCCCCTTCAGATACACAAGGGCCACAACTAGGTCTCCTGGGAGCCTTCTCCACTCCAGACTGAACAACCCCAACTCCCTCAGTCTGTCCTCTCAGCAGAGCAGCTCCAGCCCTCTGCTCATCCTCATGGCCCTTCTCTGGACACCTTCCAGCACCTCCAGATCCTTCCCGGAATAGAGGCTCCAGAACTGGACACAGTGCTCCAGATGGGGTCTCACCAGTTTTTGTTCCACTCCCCCCAGTCCTATCACTCCCTGACACCCTAAAAAGTCCCTCCCCAGCTTTCATGTGGCCCCCTTCAGGTACTGGAAGGCCCCCATTCGGTCTCCTCGTTTTGTCATCCCTTAATGGTGCATTTCCATCCTCCTGCCCGGGCAGCAGGGCTGCCTGTCCCAGCTCCTCTCCTCCCTCTGGGCAGCTGCCAGGCACCGCTCTGCCTTGGCAGCTCTCCAGCTTCACTCCACTTGCTGCTGAGAGCTGTTTCAGGTATTCAAGCTAAGCCTTGCCTGCTGTGCTCACTTCTTTGGCTTTTATCCTTTCTGTGCTAGAGTGATTGGCCACTAAAATAAACCTGACAGGGCTTGCTTGCCTTTTTTTAATCCCTTCCCTGAGAAACGCTACAGAATTCCACCTATTGCCTCACAAACTGTAATTTAACATAGCCTGGGACCTTAATCCATCTCTCTGCTCTTTTTTTATAGGTGGGGGAAAAGAAAACTCAACTTTTAAAATTTGGGGTGGTTTTAAATTTATCAACTCTGCTTTTTCTATTTTAAGGGGAAGTTTGCCTCAAAAAGCCAAAGAAGCAAGTTACCTCCTGCTAATGGCAAGAGGTGAGCTGGGCTGAACTTCTTTCTTCTCCCCACACCTGGCTATTTTCCTGCTAGAGAATAACCTAGGTGCCTACCACAGCCCTAATAAGAATCACAGAATTGTCAGGGTTGGAAAGGACCTCAAGGATCATCCAGTTCCAACCCCCCTGCCATGGGCAGGGACACCTCACACTACAGCAGGTTGCTCACAGCCACATCCAGCCTGGCCTTCAAAACCTCCAGGGATGAGGCTTCCACCACCTCCCTGGGCAACCTGTTCCCCCACCCATGGGCAGGGACACCTCACACTTGATCTCCCAGGCAACCAACACCAGAGCAAGAGGACACAGTCTCAAGCTGCACCAGGGCAAGTTTAGGCTGGAGGTGAGGAGAAAGTTCTTCCCAGGAAGAGTAATTGGCCATTGGAATGTGCTGCCCAGGGAGGTGGTGGAGTCACCATCACTGGAGATGTGCAAAAAAGGCTTGGATGTGGCACTTGGAGCCGTGGTTTAGTTGTCAGGAGGTGTTAGGTATTAGGTAATAGGCTGGACTTGATGAGCTCTGAGGTCTTTTCCAACCTGGTTGATTCTGTGATCAGGTTGCTCAGAGCCACATCCAGCCTGGCTGTGAAAACCTCCAGGGATGAGGCTTCCACCACCTCCCTGGGCAACCTGTGCCAGGCTCTCACCACCCTCATGGGGAAGAACTTCTTCCTGACATCTAATTTGAATCTCCCCTCCTGTAGCTTAGATCCATTCCCCCTAGTCCTATCACAAACTGACACCCTCCAAAGTCTCTCCCCAGCTTTCTTGTAGCCCCCTTCAGATACTGCAAGGCCACAATGAGGTCTCCTCAGAGTCTTCTCCAGACTGAACAGCCCCAACTCCCTCAGTCCATCTCTACAGCAGAGCAGCTCCAGCCCTCTGCTCATCCTCGTGGCCCTTCTCTGGACACCTTCCAGCACCTCCAGATCCTTCCTGGATTAGAGGCTCCAGAACTGGACACAGTGCTCCAGGTGGGGTCTCAGCAGAGTGGAGCAGAGGGAGAGAATCCCCTCCCTGGCCCTGCTGGCCACACTTCTCTTGCTGCAGCCCAGGCTCTGATTTGCTCTCTGGGCTGGAAGTGCATGCTGCTGGCTCACAGTGCTCCCGTTGGGGTGTCATGAGAGTGGTGTAGAGGGGGAGAAAGGAAAAAAGCAATCTCTAAATCAAACAGGCATCAGTTAAGACAGGTGGTCACTGATTCTGTGACTGTCATATTGTTTCAAGGGCACCGAGAGCCTTGACTTTCTTTGCTCCCCTCCCCAGGCCATTAAGCCGCTGGGAGCCTGGAAAGCCACAAGTGATAAGAGGCCAGCACGAGCACAGCACCTGCCTGCAGGTTTTGGACGGTTTAAGCTCTTGCAGTCATAGCAGCAAGTGCTCAAAGGGGTGGGGAAAAGCTGGGCAAAAACTTCCTGACCATGCCTTTGTGTCTGCAAATATCCCTTGGTCATAACCATGACATCTGAGAGGGCCAGTCCTGAACAGTTTCATCAGTTTGGGATTTATCCTCTGTCTGAAGGCAAATGAAAATAAAGCACTGAGTGAAGAGCACTGTGGACAGGTAGCCTGCAGCATTTTCACCTCACATTTTCAAATCATTGCAAATTAGGAATGTAGCAGAAGGAAATCAAAGCTAGAACTGAATAGTCACAGAATCCCAGAATGTTAGGGGTTGGAAGGGACCTCCAGAGATCACCCAGTCCAACCCCCCTGCCAAAAGTAGCATTAGCCAGGGTAGTCCACACAGGAATGCATCCAGACAGGGCTGGAAGGGCTCCAGAGAAGGAGACTCCACAACCTCTCTGGGCAGCCTGTTCCTGGGCTCTGTGACCCTCACAGTCAAGAAGTTCTTCCTCATGTTGAGGTGGAACCTCCTGTGCTGGAGTTTATATCCATTGCCCCTTGTCCTATCTCAGGGCACAAGTGAGCAGAGCCTGTCCCTTCCTTCCTGACCCCCAGCCCTCAGATATTGATAGACACTGATCAGATCCTCTCTCAGCCGCCTTCTCTCTGACTAAACAGCCCCAGGGCTCTCAGCCTTTCCTCACCAGGCAGTGCTCCAGTCCCTTCAGCATCCTTGCAGCCCTCTGTTGGACTCTCTCCAGCAGATCCCTGTCTCTCTTGAACTGGGGAGCCCAGCACTGGATGCAATATTCCAGGTGTTGCCTCACCAGCACTTCTATCTCACTCACAACAGCATTTCTATGTCATTCTTCTTCCCACTGCTCATCCAAGTTGCCACTCATCAGCTACCACTCAAGAAGGAAGGATCACAGAATTGTTAGGGTTGGAAGGGACCTCAAAGATCATCTAGTTCCACCCCCCCTGCCATGGACAGGGACACCTCACATTTGGTCTCCCAGGCAACCATCACCAGAACAAGAGGACACAGTCTTAGGCTGTGCTAGGGGAAGTTTAGGCTGGAGGTGAGGAGAAAGCTCTTCCCAGAAAGAGTAACTGGCCATTGGGATGTGCTGCCCAGGGAGGTGGTGGAGTCACCATCCCTGGAGGTGTTCAAAAAAGGCTTGGATGTGGCACTTTAAGCCATGGTTTAGTTGTCAGGAGGTGTTGGGTGATAGGTTGGACTTGATGATCTCTGAGGTCTTTTCCAACCAGTACTCCATGTGGGGTCTCCCCAGAGCTGAGTAGAGGGGGAGAATCACCTCCCTGGCCCTGCTGGCCACACTTCTCTTGCTGCAGCCCAGGATCTGACTGGCCTTCTGGGCTGCAAGTGCACATTGACAGCTCATGATACTTATGGTACCTGACTTATGGTGGGATGAAAATTTCCCCTCCCCCCCAGCATAAAACTGCCAGCCCAGCTCAGTTAGGAAGCAAATGGAAGCTGTATTTACAAGCCAAAACTACACTCTACAGTGGGATGCGATGGATATGTGCAAAATCTACAGGATTTACAACGTTTACAGGGGTTTACAATTAGCAAACAGCTCAAGCACCCCCCTGGCCAAGGACCAGGGGAAGCTACTAGCTTCTCCTGCCCTGCCTCCCCCTGACCCACCTGTACAAGAAGAAGAGTCAGAAGCAGAGAAGTGAATACCAAAACAATGCAGCCAAGGTCAAGGAGAAGCAAGTTAGCATCTCTCCAGAGTGAAGAAGCAAGAAGAGAGGAATTGTTTTGGTACAACTAGTTCTAGTTCCTTATCTCCTCCAGTGGGGCTGTTTAGAATGATCTTCATTTTCCTTTTTACACCCAACAGTGATTTATTGACATGCTACCATCTTGCTGTTAGAATCATAGATTCAGCCAGGCTGCAAAAGACCTCAGAGATCACCAAACCCAATCTATTAATTTCCTAACACCTCCTGACAATTAAAGCATGCCTCCAAGTGCCACAAGCATTCAAGATCTCTGACCAGTTTTAAAGGCATGGCCCTGAAACTACCACAATCCAGTGGTGATTCATTTCCATTCTGCTACTTTCTGCTCAAGGCCAGTGGAAAATTTTCTGGGCACAGCCTAAAGCTACCCCAGTGCTTCACGCTGTTAAGGATCTTGTGGCTGTGAGCAACCTGATCTAGTGTGAGGTGTCCCTGCCCACGGCAGAGGGGTTGGAACTGGATGATCCTTGAGGTCCCTTCCAACCCTGACAAGTCTATGATTCTGTCTTTGGTTATGAGCCCTCTCTTGGACTGAAGTACCAGGGGTGGTAAACAGGAGACAGCAATGGATTCCACATTCAACAGCAGGTGATGGGAATGTGGGCAGAAAGCCCAGCTCAAGCCCCACAGCCTTTCTGATCTGAGGCAGGGATCTGAACCCCATTTTTGTCTGGGAAGTACTCCAGTCATTAGATCATCAGATAGCTTTTAATGAAGGATCAAGTGTCTAAGGTGGTTGTTTCACTGCACATGAAAGAAATGATTACACATTAAGCTGTAAGCAAAGTTAAAAGGCTTTGCAGCCAGGGATTTAATCCCCTCAGCTAGGATAATACATTGCAAGTCTTTGCCACCCTAGCTAGAAGCATGTTCCACTAAACTGCCCTGTGCTTTCTGGGCTGGATGCAACCTCCACCACCCCTCCCCAAGCAGGCATAAAACTTCATGGCAGCTTCTCTGTTCCACCATCACAGTCAGCTTTCCCTGCTGCCACAGCACAAAGTGGGGATGCAAACTCAAGTCACTTGCAAAGCAAATAAATAGGTACATGTGGCTGAGGGATCTGGGGCTGCTTAGTCGGGAAAGAGAAGACTCAGAGGGGATTTAACCCATCTCTATAAATATCTGAGGGCTAGGGGTCAGGAGGGAGGGGACAGGCTCTGCTCACTTGTGCCCTGGGATAGGACAAGGAGCAATGGATGTAAGCTGCAGCACAGGAGGTTCCACCTCAACACAAGGGGGGAAACTTCTTTACTGTAAGGGTCCCAGAGCACTGGAACAGGCTGCCCAGAGAGGTTGTGGAGTCGCCTTCTCTGGAGATTTTCAAGGCCTGTCTGAATGCATTCCTGTGTGACCTGAGCTGGATTGTATGGTCCTGCTCCAGCAGGGGGGAGGTTGGACTCTAGTTTGAAGCCATTGTCCCTCATCCTGTCCCTGCAGGCCTTTGCAAACAGTCTCTCTCCCTCCTTCTTGTAGACCCCCTCAGGTACTGGCAGGTTGCCATTAGGTCTCCCCAGAGCTTCTTCTTCTCCAGGCTAAACACCCCCAGTTCCCTCATCCTGTCCTCCTAGCAGGGGTGCTCCAACCCCCTGATCATTTTTGTGCCCCTCCTCTGGACCCTCTCCATCAGCTCCATCTCCTTCCTATACTGAGGGCTGCAGAGCTGGCTGCAGAGCTCCAGGTGAGGTCTCTCCAGAGCAGAGTGGCAGAATCACCTCTCTGGATCTGCTGGCCACACATCTTTTGATGCAGCCCAGGCTGTCATTGGTCTTCTGTGCTACAAGATCACACTGCCTGCTCATGTCCAGCTTCTCATCCATTCCCATCCCCAAGTCCTTTCCAGAGGGCTGCTTTCTGTAACCTCCTCCCCGGTCTGTATTGATAGCAAGAAAGAGTACTCCCAGGCAAGTTTGGTAATCTGAGCTAGAGAGGAGAAGGAAGAACACATCAGACAGAAGTGTCTCAAAAGTCAATGTATTTTTGCTTGGAATACAGAGAAGCCAGTGGCTTTTCCTCAGTCAGAGGCACAACACTCTCAGATGGCTTTAACCTTTGCCAGTGAATTCAGTTTTCTCCTTGAAGGTCTGGATGGAGACTCCACCACCAGGCAGGAACTCATCACACAGCCAGGTGTAGCAAAGTCCCAGCATTGACAGCATGATGCAGTCTCTGTGAGCTCGGTGAGGGACATCCCAGGTGCTGCACAGCAGTGCCTTTCACTGGAGACCACGGGACCAAATTCCACCCTTCCTGCACCACATCCTCCCAGAGTGGTCCATGGGGTTGAGGTGATCAGGACTAGAGTACTGCTCCTCCTCTTCATCTCTTCTCCCAGGCAACCAGCAGCAGAACAAGAGGACACAGTCTCAAGCTGTGCCAGGGGGAAGTTTAAGCTGGAGGCGAGGAGAAAGTTCTTCCCAGAAAGAGTTGTTGGCCACTGGAATGTGCTGCCCAGGGAGGTGGTGGAGTCACCATCCCTGGAGGTGTTCAAAAAAGGCTTGGATGTGGCACTTGTCAGGAGGTATTAGGTTGGACTGGATGACCTCTCAAGTCTTTTCCAAGCTGGGTGATTCTATGATTCATTTTACCAACAGCCACAGGATAAGAGGTAAATGAGAACAGGATGAGCACCACTGCTGACCTCTTTCCTTTTCCTGGCTGCTAGGAGGGAAATCTGTCTGTCTTTACTTCCTTCTCTTCCCCTTCAGCACGCCTGCTCACCGGGGACAGGTTTTAACCACCACCTGTTTGCCATGTGGCAGTTTCTTCCAAATTCACCTTGAAATGGTCTAAACCAAGTGTGGTGGGTTGAAAGTGTCCCTCCCCCAGCATTCACTTTGCCTGAGCAGCTCAGGTTGGAAGCAAGTGGAAGCTGTATTTACAGGCAAAACCTCACTCTACAACAGAGTGCAAAGAATGTGTACAAAACAGACACTATTTACACCATTCACAGGTATTTACAGTGCATAAACAGCACAAGAACCCCCCTGGACAAAACCCAGGGGAGCTGCCCCCCTCATTACCCCTCCCTGGACACCAAGAGACAAGAGAGAAAGCAGAGAATTGGTTTTAGTACTTAGTCAAGCAAAGAAGAGAGCCAAGGCCAACAAAGCCAAGCAGGAGCTGAAAAAGAGAGAGAAAGAGTTAACCTACACAACCAGTTTGTGTTTCTCTTCTCTCCAAAGGGATGGTTTAGAACTTATTACCTTCCTTTTACACCCAACAGTGATTTACTTGCATTCTACCACGTTCTGGTCAAGACCTGGGGGAAATTTTAAAGGTACAGCCTAGAACTACCACAGTAAGCAGAATTCACCCTGGACGTGCTGTACTTAATCCAGAGTTGCTAAAACTCAGCTCTTTCCCAGCCCAAATGTTCTTATGAGGCTTTGATCAGTCCCATATGGGCCAGTGCAAGCACTGCCAGCAAGCTTGCAGAGACACTGAGCTGGGCTTTGGGGGGAAACTGCAGCAGAACGCTGCCATAGAAGGGCCACAAGGACCAGCAGAGGGCTGGAGCTCTGCTCCCACGGAGACAGACTGATAGTTGGGGCTCTACAGCCTGGAGAAGAGAAGGCTCCCAGGAGACCTAATTGTAGCCTGGCAGGAACTGAAGGGGGCGACAGGAAAGCCGGGGAGGGATTTTGAGGGTGCCAGGGAGAGATAGGGCTGGGGGGGATGGAACAAAACTAGAAGTGGGGAGATACAGATTGGATGTTCGGAAAAAGGGGGCAGCGGAGGGCTTCAGCCCGGCGGGGGCAGCGGAGGGCTTCAGCCCGGCGGGGGCAGCGGAGGGCTTCAGCCCGGCGGGGGCAGCGGAGGGCTTCAGCCCGGCGGGGGCAGCGGAGGGCTTCAGCCCGGCGGGGGCAGCGGAGGGCTTCAGCCCGGCGGGGGCAGCGGAGGGCTTCAGCCCGGCGGGGCAGCGGAGGGCTTCAGCCGGCGGGGGCAGCGGAGGGCTTCAGCCCGGCGGGGCAGCGGAGGGCTTCAGCCCGGCGGGGGCAGCGGAGGGCTTCAGCCCGGCGGGGGCAGCGGAGGGCTTCAGCCCGGCGGGGGCAGCGGAGGGCTTCAGCCCGGCGGGGGCAGCGGAGGGCTTCAGCCCGGCGGGGGCAGCGGAGGGCTTCAGCCCGGCGGGGGCAGCGGAGGGCTTCAGCCCGGCGGGGCAGCGGAGGGCTTCAGCCCGGCGGGGGCAGCGGAGGGCTTCAGCCCGGCGGGGCAGCGGAGGGCTTCAGCCCGGCGGGGGCAGCGGAGGGCTTCAGCCCGGCGGGGGCAGCGGAGGGCTTCAGCCCGGCGGGGGCAGCGGAGGGCTTCAGCCCGGCGGGGGCAGCGGAGGGCTTCAGCCCGGCGGGGGCAGCGGAGGGCTTCAGCCCGGCGGGGGCAGCGGAGGGCTTCAGCCCGGCGGGGGCAGCGGAGGGCTTCAGCCCGGCGGGGGCAGCGGAGGGCTTCAGCCCGGCGGGGCAGCGGAGGCTTCAGCCCGGCGGGGGCAGCGGAGGGCTTCAGCCCGGCGGGGGCAGCGGAGGGCTTCAGCCCGGCGGGGGCAGCGGAGGGCTTCAGCCCGGCGGGGGCAGCGGAGGGCTTCAGCCCGGCGGGGGCAGCGGAGGGCTTCAGCCCGGCGGGGGCAGCGGAGGGCTTCAGCCCGGCGGGGGCAGCGGAGGGCTTCAGCCCGGCGGGGGCAGCGGAGGGCTTCAGCCCGGCGGGGGCAGCGGAGGGCTTCAGCCCGGCGGGGGCAGCGGAGGGCTTCAGCCCGGCGGGGGCAGCGGAGGGCTTCAGCCCGGCGGGGGCAGCGGAGGGCTTCAGCCCGGCGGGGGCAGCGGAGGGCTTCAGCCCGGCGGGGCAGCGGAGGGCTTCAGCCCGGCGGGGCAGCGGAGGGCTTCAGCCCGGCGGGGGCAGCGGAGGGCTTCAGCCCGGCGGGGGCAGCGGAGGGCTTCAGCCCGGCGGGGGCAGCGGAGGGCTTCAGCCCGGCGGGGGCAGCGGAGGGCTTCAGCCCGGCGGGGGCAGCGGAGGGCTTCAGCCCGGCGGGGGCAGCGGAGGGCTTCAGCCCGGCGGGGGCAGCGGAGGGCTTCAGCCCGGCGGGGGCAGCGGAGGGCTTCAGCCCGGCGGGGGCAGCGGAGGGCTTCAGCCCGGCGGGGGCAGCGGAGGGCTTCAGCCCGGCGGGGGCAGCGGAGGGCTTCAGCCCGGCGGGGGCAGCGGAGGGCTTCAGCCCGGCGGGGGCAGCGGAGGGCTTCAGCCCGGCGGGGGCAGCGGAGGGCTTCAGCCCGGCGGGGGCAGCGGAGGGCTTCAGCCCGGCGGGGGCAGCGGAGGGCTTCAGCCCGGCGGGGGCAGCGGAGGGCTTCAGCCCGGCGGGGCAGCGGAGGGCTTCAGCCCGGCGGGGGCAGCGGAGGGCTTCAGCCCGGCGGGGGCAGCGGAGGGCTTCAGCCCGGCGGGGGGCAGCGGAGGGCTTCAGCCCGGCGGGGGCAGCGGAGGGCTTCAGCCCGGCGGGGGCAGCGGAGGGCTTCAGCCCGGCGGGGGCAGCGGAGGGCTTCAGCCCGGCGGGGGGCCATTGGAATGTGCTGCCCAGGGAGGTGGTGGAGTCCCCATCCCTGGAGGTAGTTAGGAAGAGCCTGGATGGGGTGCTGGGTGCCGTGCTTTCGTTGGTGAGATGGTGTTAGTGAGAGGTTGGACTGGATGATCTCTGCAGTCTTTCCCAACCTGGTTAGTTCTATTGTATGATTAGTGAGGCCCAGGCCTGGCAGGGATCATCAGCACAGGTCCTTCTCTGACCAAGTGCCCGCTCCTCTGCGGATCTACGCAGGGAAAGCAGGGCAGCGTGCGTAGAGAAGGGCCCTGGCTTAGTCCTCCAGCAGGCAGAGCCAGGAATAAGGCCAAATCTGCTGGTTCAGGGTCCTACAAGCAGAGCTGATCTCACAGCAGTTGAAGAGAAATAGGTCACTAATCACACCTGGCCAGCATCCAAACAGCTAGCCAGGAAAACTGAGTATCTGCTGGCTGAAACCTCTGTTGTACTCCAGTGCTTGGAAAGAAAGCAGTTGGCTCTAATGTGTTTAAAACAACCAAGGGGATCATGTGGCCAGGGGATGAAGGCAGGGATTGCACTCCTCTGGGTGGTGGGTGGGTTTGGTAATTCCAACCACACACACCCTTCAACATGCATTTGGAGAATTACCCCCAAAATACATCCCCAGAGTAGCTCAGAAGGTGTTTGGAAGCAAATGAAGCTCTCTTTACAAGCAAACTGCAACACCTAGGAATATGAAATGCAATGAATATGTACTAGGGGCAATGGGGAAGAAATAGAAATGGGTAGACTGAGATTGGATGTTAGGAAGAAATTCTGCAAGGTCCTGCATCTGGTCAGGGCAATCCCAAGCCGGGCAGGGACTGGCTGGAGAGCAGCCCTGAAGAAAAGGACTTGGAGGTGCTGGGGGATGAGAAGCTCAACATGAGCCAGCAGTGAGCACTTGCAGCCCAGAAGGCCAGCCAGAGCCTGGGCTGCAGCAAGAGAAGCAGAGCCAGCAGGGCCAGGGAGGGGATTCTCCCCCTCTGCTGAGACTCCACCTGGAGCACTGTGCCCAGTTCTGGAGCCTCTATTCCAGGAAGGATCTGGAGGTGCTGGAAGGTGTCCAGAGAAGGGCCACAAGGATGAGCAGAGGGCTGGAGCTGCTCTGCTATGAGGACAGAGAGTTGGGGCAGTTCAGTCTGGAGAAGAGAAGGCTCCCAGGAGACCTTCTTGTGGCTTTTGTGGATCTGAAGGGGGCTACAAGAAAGTTGGGAAGGGACTTTTGAGGGTGTCAGGCTTGATTCTGTGAGGTGTGATGTGGTCAGAGCATGATGAAACAGAAGCAATTTTGGCAGCAGCATTTAGGGTGTCATGGAGTGATAGGACAGGGGGAGGATGGGAACAAAACTAGAAATGGGTAGATTCAGACTGGACATTAGGAAGAAGTTCTTCCCCATGAGGGTGGTGAGAGCCTGGCACAGGTTGCCCAGGGAGGTGGTGGAAGCCTCATCCCTGGAGGTTTTGAAGGCCAGGCTGGATGTGGCTGTGAGCAACCTGCTGTAGTGTGAGGTGTCCCTGCCCATGGCAGGGGGGTTGGAGCTGGCTGATCCTTGAGGTCCCTTCCAAGCCTGACAGTTCTCCAATTCTTAGGCAACAGGTCATAGGTGAGGACAGGACTCAAGGAAGGCAGAAGCTGCACCAAGGACAGGTTGCCTCAGGCCAGCTATCAAAACTAGACCGGAAAAGAAACCTCGCAGGGTCATCGTTATAGGAGACTCCCTACTGAAGGGAGCAGAGGGTCCAATATGCAGATCAGACCCCTTTCATAGGGAGATCTGCTGCCTCCCTGGTGCCCAAGTAAAGGACATTATAGGCAAAATTCCCAAACTCGTGAGTCCTTCAGACTACTACCCACTGCTGGTCTTTCAGGTGGGTAGTGACGATGCAACAACAAGAGGCTCACAATCAATTAAAAGTGATTTCAGAACCTTGGGGCACCTGCTAAAGGGATCAGGAGCTCAGGTTGTGTTCTCTGCTATCCCTCTAATGTCAGCAATGGATGAGGGAACACTGAGGAAGAGCCAACAGGTCAATTCATGGCTCCGGGGCTGGTGCCATTGACAGGGATTTGGGTTCTACAACCATGGCTTGGTTTACAAGGCACCAGAGCTGCAAACAACTAATGGGGCACACTTGTCCCAGAGGGGGAAAAGGATCCTGGGGCAGGAATTGGCAGGGCTCATTGACAGGGCTTTAAACTAGATTTGAAGGGGGAAGGGGTTAATAGTCTCCTGCTGGCCTGTGAGAAGCAGAGGGGCAGCTCACCAGAGGCAGTGGGATGGAGAGCTGCTAAGGGCTCTCAACTTGCTGCCCTGAGGCGAGACACAGATGACACACCAGGACACCCTGTGGAAACCAAGGGGAATTGGCAGAAGAGGACGACAGGGCCAGCCCAGCTGAAGTGCTTCTATGCAAATGCACCCAGCTGGGCAACAAACAGGATGAATTAATGGCCACCGTGCTGCTGGGAGGCCATGACATAGTGGGCATGACTGACACTTGGTGGGATGATTCCCATGATTGGAATGTAGGGATAGATGGGTACAAGCTTTTTAGGAAGGACAGGCAGGGAAGGAGAGGAGGAGGTGTTGCCCTCTGTGTCAAGAACCAGCTGGAGTCAGCAGAACTCCACCTGGGGAGGGATGATGAGATGGTTGAGAGTATATGGGTTAGAATTAAAGGCAAGACAGGGGAAGGAGATATTACTGTGGGGGTCTCCTACAGGCCACCTGACCAGCAGAACCAAGCAGATGAGGCCCTCCACAGGCAAATAGAAGCGGCTTCCAGGTCACAAGCCCTGGTCCTCATGGGTGATTTCAACCACCCTGACATCTGCTGGAGGGACAACACAGCAAGGCACCAGCAATCCAGGATGTTCCTGGACTGCATAGAAGACAACTTCCTCCTCCAAATGGTAGAGGAACCAACAAGAAAAGGTGCTCTGCTGGACCTTGTTCTCACCAACAGGGAAGGGCTGGTAACCAATGTGAGGCTCAGAGACTGCCTTGGCTGCAGTGACCATGAAGCAGTTGAATTTAATATCCTCAGGGCTATCAGGAGGACCTATTCTAAGCTTATGTCCCTAGACTTTAGGCGTGCAGACTTCGATCGCTTCAGGGAGTCTGCTAGCCACAGTGTCATGGGACAAAGCCCTGGAGGGAAGAGGGACCCAGGACAGCTGGTCAGTATTCAAGGACCACCTCCTCTGTGTCCAGGAGCTATGTATACCAACAAAGAGAAAAGCAGGGAAGAACGCTAGGAGGCCTGCCTGGATGAACAAGGAGCTCCTGGACACACTATTACTTAAAAAGAAACTCTACAGGCAGTGGAGGGAAGGACAGATAGAACAGGGGGTATATAAGGAAGCTGCCCGAGCAGCAAGAGGCCTGGTTAGGAAAGCCAAAGCAGAGTTTGAATTGACCTAGCCAGGGAGGTCAAAGGGAGCACTAAGAATTTCTACAGGTATATTAATGGCAAGAAGAAGAGTAGGAAGGTGTGGGCCCCTGAGAAAGGAAACTGGTGAATTGGTCACAAGTGATGTGGGAAAAGCTGAGGTACTCAATAACTTCTTTACCTCAGTCTTCACTGCAAGGGCCTCCAGCCACACTCCTGGAGTCATGGCAGATGATGCCAGGGACGGGGAGGAAGAACTGCCCATGGTAAGTGAAGCTCAGGTTGGTGATCACCTGAAGAACCTGAAAGTGTTCAAGTCCATGGGACCCTGGATCACCACGGTGCTGAGAGAGCAGATGAGGTTGCAGTTCAGTCTCAAAAGTCTGCAGAGGCAGTCCCACAGATTGGGCTTTTTGCTCCCATTTTCAAAAGGGTAAGAAGGGGGGGAACTTTTGAGGGTGTCAGTCTCATTCTGTGAGGAGTGATCATGGAGCAGATCCTCCTGGAGCACTACTGACTCAGAAGAGTAGGAGAGTGATTGGGAGCAGTCAGTGCCATAGGACAGGGGGAGGATGGGAACAAAACTAGAAATGGGTAGATTCAGACTGGACATTAGGAAGAAGTTCTTCCCCATGAGGGTGGTGAGAGCCTGGCACAGGTTGCCCAGGGAGGTGGTGGAAGCCTCATCCCTGGAGGTTTTGAAGGCCAGGCTGGATGTGGCTGTGAGCAACCTGCTGCAGTGTGAGGTGTGCCTGCCCATGGCAGGGGGTTGGAGCTGGCTGATCCTTGAGGTCCCTTCCAAGCCTGACAGTTCTCCAATTCCTAGGCAACAGCCTAAAACTGCCACACTCGGGGGGGGGGGGGGTTGTTTGTTGTTGTTTTTGTGGTTTATTTTTCTGTTGAAGCAAGCAGCTCCCTTACTGTCCCAGCCCATCCTTCCCTTCTCACACATTAAAACACCCTGGAGTGAGCTGTTCACACTTCTGTTTTTAACCTGCCACAGCAAGCAGGCCTCAAGAATAAAAAAAAGAGATTAGCATTGGCCTACATCTTGTTGACACTGATTTCTTTTTATACCCTTATGCCTTGTGAAACCACAGAGGTCCTGTTGCCAGAATTAGATCTTTCTGAGTAAGAATAGCATCAAGGTGCCTGGTTTTGGGTGTTGTGGGTTTTTTTTCCCCCCCCCCACCCTTTTCCTTCAGTAAGAAAGAATATAGAATCAATCAGCCCCACACTCCTTGCTTTTCAGATCACTCTGAGGTTTTGCTTTTCAAGCTGGCTGCCTCTCCTGACATCCTGAATAATTAAATGGGAGTGCACTTAGGTTTTGCAGCAGGGCTGAGAGTTACTGATGTGGAATAAGTGTGCTCTGAGGTTCCACAGTGTGGATGGGGAGAGGGAAAAGCCAATCAATAGAAATTAATGCCCCCCCCTTCCCCCTTTCTTTTTCCATTGGATAAATGTTCTCTCAGTCACTGGAAGATGAAAGGTTGGTAGGAATAAGACCTGCCTGAATTTTAGCTCTGTCTAGGTGAGGTCAGCTCACACAACCTGGGGAGCACCCATGGACCACGTGGCAGCACGGGCATGGGAACAGGATGGTTGAAATGTGCAGAACAGCTGCCCAGAGAGCCAGAGAATCCCTCACAGAATTATCCAGGCTGGAAAGGACCTTCAAGGATCCTGCAAACAGCTCCTGCTCCACCACCACCATCCCTGCACCCATCCCAGAGCCAGGGGCAAGACCCTCAACCAGCCAAGGCACCACCCAGAGGAGCTCAGCACCCAGGGGTGATATTGGAGTAGTCATCAATCTTGTCCCTAACAACCGGGGGGCCTGGTGGCCCCCCGGCCTTTGTTGTCACCACCACCATCACCCAGTGTGCAGCAGGGGCACTCACCAGAGATGAGAGGAGGATCCTCAGCCCAGATGGGCTCAGCTTAGGGCTGCTGCCTCTCCTGGCAGGCATTAAAAAGGGGAGTGGGTGGGGAGGGTCAAAGTCACCACACCTGCGGTGGGAGGAGACTGCAATAGAGCCCAAGTGCTCCAGGATTTGAGGGGGGAAAGGGAGGAAATTGGGTGGGTGGGAAAGAGGAGGATTTCAGAATGACTTCATTTTCCATAACTCTTCCATAATGTGCAAGTGCAGCTCAGGGTTTGCTTTGCCTCCATGCAAAAAGAGCACACCCATCATTACTTCATGAAACAAAACACAATGGTGGCTCTTGCAAAGAAATCTTTCTCTAATTGCCATGTTGCTTGGTGGGGAAAATCTGTGCTTTTCAGATCAAAACAGCAAGTTGTAACAAAACAAACCCAAAAAAGTTCCCCAGGAGTGAATTTTCTCCCTAGATACCAGCAGGCAACACCAGGATGGGGAAGGGACTGGAGCATATGCCCTGTGAGGAGAGGCTGAGAGCCTGGAGGCTGTTTAATCTGGAGAAGACATGACTTAAAGGGGATTTAATCAATGCCTATCAATATCTGAGGGTAGGGGTCAGAAGGAAGGGACAGGCTCTGCTCACTTGTGCCCTGGGATAGGACAAGGGCCAATGGATATAAATTACAGCACAGGAGGTTTCACCTCTCCATCAGGAGGAACTTCATCACTGTGAGGGTCACAGAGCACTGGAACAGGCTGCCCAGAGAGGTTGTGGAGTCTCCTTCTCTGGAGCCTTTTCAGCCCCATCTGGATGTGTTCCTGTGTGACCTGTGCTGGATTCTATGGTCCTGCTCTGGCAGGGAGGTTGGACCTGATGATCTTCAAATGTCCCTTCCAACCCCTAACATCCTGTGATCTGTGATCATCCAGTCCAACCTATCACCCAACACCATCTCATCAACTAAACCATGGCACCCAGTGCCTCATTCAGTCCTTTATTAAAACACCTCCAGGGATGGTGACTCCACCACCTCCCTGGGCAGCACATCCCAATGGCCAATCTCTCTTGCTGGGAAATAGCTTTCCCTCACCTCCAGCCTAAACCTCCCCTGGCACAGCTTGAGACTGTGTCCTCTTGTTCTGGTGCTGCTTGCCTGGGAGAAGAGGCCAACCCCCACCTGGCTACAACCTCCCTTCAGGTAGTTGTAGACAGCAAGAAGGTCTCCCCTGAGCCTCCTCTTCTCCAGGCTAAGCAGCCCCAGCTCCCTCAGCCTCTCCTCCCAGGGCTGTGCTCCAGACCCCTCCCCAGCTTTGTTGCCCTTCTCTGGACACCTTCCAGCATCTCAACATCTTTCCTAAACTGAGGAGCCCAGACCAGGACACAGGACTCAAGGTGTGGCCTAAGCAGTGCTGAGGACAGGGCAGAATGACCTCCCTGCTCCTGCTGGCTACACTCTTCGTGATGTAGACCAGGATGCCATTGGCCTTCTTGGGCACCTGGGCACACTGCTGGCTCTTGTTCAGAGGAGCTGGTCAGAACTGATAACTTGGTTAAAAGAATTGCACATGCAAGTTTGTTGAAAGCCCTTTAGTGTATGTGTTGTTGAATATTCTTGAGCCATGTTAAAAGGAGGGTGATGCCTGAGAGGTTTGGGGGGTGGGACTTGAAGATTGGACGTGGCACTTGGTGCCATGGTTTAGCAGTCATGAGGTGTTGGGTGACAGGCTGGGCTTGATGATCTCTGAGGTCTTTTCCTATTTTATTGATTCTATCATTCTGTGATCTCCAGAGGTGCCTTCCCACCCCTAACCTCCTGTGATCCTGTGGGAGTGGGGAAGGCCAGACCTGAGGCTGGCTCACAGGAGCACTGGAATTGCCTCCGAATTCTGCTACAGGCATTAGCTTTAAGGTCATGTTTTGTCCTCCCACCACTTGAGCTATTCTTGTCATGTTCTCTGGAGGCAAATTGTTCCTCCTTGCTCCACATTGCTATCATTCCTGCTACCTGCCCCATGCCTCACATGCTGCACAAGGTCTGGGATCATACCTAAGAGACAGCCACAATCTGCTTACCCTTCAGGGAGGTGTTTTCCACCTAGGCAGACCTCATGCATAGCTGCCCTGCCTGACAAAATGCTTCACAGCAGCCCTTGCCAGGCAAAAAGAGGGGAGAGAAGAACATGTCTTGTCTTTCCAGCAGCGTAGGGATTGGTAGTTCAGGTTTTGCCTTCATTTCTCTCTCACCTTATCACAGAATCAGAGTGTGAGGGGCTGGAAGTGACCTCAAGGGATCATCCAGTCCAACCCCCCTGCCAGAGTAGGAGCACCTAGGGCAATCACACAGGAACACATCCAAGAGGGTTTTGAATATCTCCAGAGAGGGAAACTCCACAACCCCCCTGGGCAGCCTGCTCCAGGGCTCTGTCACACTCACAGGGAAGTAATTCTTCCTCCTGTTTCCATGGAACTTCCTATGCCTCAGATTCCACCCATTGCCTCTTGTTCTACCACTCTATGGCCACTGATCTCTTGTTGCAAGCCACAGGAAATGCTTTGTGCAGCACCCATGGCCACATCAGGTTATGAGGTGCAGTCCTTTTAACCTGAGGGAATTTGCAGCAGCTGATGTGGTAAGCTGTGGCTGTGCTGTCACCAGTCACAGGATCACAGATCACAGGATGTTAGGGGTTGGAAGGGACCTCTGAAGGTCATCAAGTGCAACCCCCCTGCCAGAGCAGGAGCATAGAATCCAGCACAGGTCACACAGGAACACATCCAGACAGGGCTGGAAAGGCTCCAGAGAAGGAAACCCCAAAACCTCTCTGGGCAGCCTGTTCCTGGGCTCTGGGACCCTCACAGTGAAGAAGTTCCTCCTCATGTTGAGGTGGAACCTCCTGTGCTGGAGTTTATATCCATTGCCCCTTGTCTTATCCCTGGGCACAAGTGAGCAGAGCCTGTCCCCTCCCTCTTGACCCCCAGCCCTCAGATATTGATAGACATTGATCAGATCCCCTCTCAGTCTTCTCCTCTGCAGACTAACCAGCCCCAGGGCTCTCAGCCTTTCCTCCCCAGGCAGTGCTGCAGTCCCTTCAGCATCCTTGTAGCCCTCCTTGGACTCTCTCCAGCAGATCCCTGTCCCTCTTGAACTGGGGAGCCCAGCACTGGATGCAATATTCCAGGTGTGGTCTCACCAGGGCAGAGTAGAGGGGGAGGAGAACCTCCCTGGCTCTGCTGGACACACTCCTCTGAATGCAGCCCAGGACCCCATTGGCCTTCTTGGCCAGCAGGACACATTGCTGTCCCATGCAGAACTTGTTGTCCACCAGGACTCCCAGGTGCCTCTCCTTTCTGTGCAGGAGGTGTGCTGGGGTGAAGGGGACTGGGGTACTGGGTGCCATGATCTAGGTTTAGGTGGTTGGTTGATAGGGGTGATCTTGAAGGTCTCTTCCAACCTGGATTTATTGTATTGTATTGTATTGTATTGACTGTGTCATCACCAGGCAGTGCTTAGCTTCTGTTCACAAAGGTTTTGTAACTCTGAGAGTGTCTCTGTTGGTAGAAGATCCTCCTGGCCCCCGAAGGCTGATGTCACTGATTCAGCCAGCGGAGATCAAAGGCTTTTGTGCCGGATGTTGTGTGCCCTGCTGGCTCCTGCTGGAATCTCACGCTGAGGCTGAGCAGCTGATTCCTTACACACTGCACAACCCCAAGTGTAACTTGATGAGCAGCATTCATCAGGCCTGTAACACAAGCAGGTTTTTGAACTCACTGGAGTCACCATCCCCGATGGTGTTTAAGAAGAGCCTGGATGAGGCACTCGGTGCCATGGTTTTGTTGATGAGTGCTGGGTGGTAAGTTGGACTGGATGATCTCTGAGGTCTTTTCCAACCTGGTTAATTCTGTGTTCTATTCTGTAATAACAAGTTGTAGATGGAAAGCAGAAAATAATTCACAGTGAGAGGAAGGACCAAAAGAAAATTTACATGGAGAACTGAAGTCAGATCTGAGCCTAGTTTCAAGAGCCCTACCTGTCAGGCTGTATTCTGGAGTCAGTTCCTTACCTGACACAAATGAAACCTTTCTGCCTTACATGACCTGAAGCTTTTCTAGTGTAGCACAGAGCACCTGCAGCCTCTCCTCAGGGGTGAACACCCTGCAGCAATCAAGGAACCCCTGGCAAAGAGAAAGCTCACAGTCCCCCAGGAGGCTGCAGGCCCTCAGGAGCAGGCTGGGGTGGCCTTGGGTGGATTAATGTCTGTTTTCTTTGGCACCTGCATACACAGGAACATATTTAAGCCTCCTGTTCATTTGCTTAGTCAGGTGAGGTTTGAGAGGGAGCAGCACCAGAAATGTTTGAGCCCAGTATAAACAGGAATAGGTATCAGGTAATGCTAGGACTGGGGGGAATGGAGCAAAACTAGATATGGGTAGATTGAGATTGGATGTTAGGAAGAAGTTCATCCCCATGAGGGTGGTGAGACACTGGCACAGGTTGCCCAGGGAGGTGGTGGCAGCCTCATCCCTGGAGGTTTTTGCAGCCAGGCTGGCTGTGGCTGTGAGCAACCTGGCAACCTAAGGTGTCCCTGCTTGTGGCAGTGAGGTTGGACCTAGATGATCCTCTCTTCCAACCCTGACAATTCTATGATTCTAATAAGTTGTCTTTAGGAAATCTCCCCTGAGTAGCTGAAGGAAGTTAAAGAGGCAGCTGGAAGGAGCAAGCCTCAAGGAGTGTGTCCTGTGGGGGTACAGCAGAGCAGAGCTCGAATGACACCCTGAAAACAAATCCCCAGCACTCACTGCCAAATAGAAGCACATCAAAAGCTGAGCCCTTGCCCATGGACTCACATAGCACAGTTTCAGTGGAGTTCCTCTTTTCTGCACTCTTTTAACCCCAAATAAACATATTGCACAAGGCAGTGGAGCAGTTCCAGCATCCCCCATGCAGTGAGTTATCTGCCAGAGACTGGCAGACCCTGTAAGTTACTGGCTTTTCCCTCTGCAGCATGCACACATTTCTGCACAGGCACATTCAAAAGCATTTCCAATTCCAACTTAAACCCATAAATCCGAGGGAGTTCTGAGTTGAGCTCATAGCCCATAACAGCTCTCTCGTGGCACAGGCTGGTTAGAGCAGTTCATCCTTTTACAATCCTTTGAGGCAGGCAAATGTGGTGGATTTCATGCTTTGAATATCTCAACTGAGTTTTTCATAACCACAGAATCAATGAGACCTCAGAGACCATCCAGTGCAACCTATCACCCAGCACCATCTCATCAACTAAACCACAGCACCAAGTGCCTCATCCAGACTCTTAAATGCTTCCAGGGATGGTGACTCCACCACCTCCCTGGGCAGCACATCCCAATGGCCAAGCTCTTTTGCTGGAAGAACTTCTTCCTCCCATCCAGCTTAAACCTCCCCTGGCACAGCTTGAGACTGTGTCCTCTTGTTCTGGTGCTGCTTGCCTGGGAGAAGAGACCAACCCCCACCTGGCTACAACCTCCCTTCAGGGAGTTGTGGACAGCAAGAAGGTCTCCTCTGAGCCTCCTCTTCTCCAGGCTGAGCACCCCCAGCTCCCTCAGCCTCTCCTCACAGGGCTGTGCTCCAGACCCCTCCCCAGCTTTGTTGCAGAGGAAATTGTTCTGTTATCCCCCCTCCCAAAGAAAAGGAAAATCATTTCTGCCTGCTGCTGTCTCAGCAGCTAGTTCTGTTATCCCTATTCTCCAAGGACCTTGAAACGCTTCATAACTCCTCTCCTGACTCTGCCACAGTGCTTGTGAGATACATAAATGTTATTCACCTGTGTGGTGGGTTGAAATTTCCCCCCCCCAGCATTAACTTTGCCAGCCCAGCTCAGCTGGAAGCACATGGAAGCTTTATTTGCAGGCAAAACTACACTGTGCAATGGGATGCAAGGACTAGGTACAAAATCGACAGGATTTACAGTGTTTGCAGGGATTTACAATTAACAAACAGCACAAGAACCCCCCTGGCCAAGGACCAGGGCAAGCTACTAACTTCTCCTGCCCTGCCTCCCCCTTTTCCCCCTGTACCAAAGGGAGAAGAGTCAGAAGCAGAGAAGTTAATCCCAAAACAATGCAGCCAAGGTCAAGCAGGAGCAAGTCAGCAACTCTCCCTGAGTGAAGAAGGAAGAAGAGAAGAGAGATTGGATTGGTACAACTAGTTTTAGCCCCTTGTCTCTTCCAATGGGCTTGTTTAGAATGGTCTGTATTTTCCTTTTCACACCCAATAGTGATTCATTGACATTTTTTATACTTTCTGTTCAAGAGCTGTGAAAAAATCTGAAGGCATAGCCTAAAACTACCACAACCTGTTGCCCAAAACCACCAGGGGTTAGTAGCTGTGCAGAGAAAGGGGCCTGGGCCCCCTCTCTGTTTGCTGAGCTAGACCCTTGGACCTGGGAGCTCAAAACATGGCAGTGGAAACATTTCTGTTTATCTTGGGGCAAATATTTGGAGCTTTCAAAAAGGATTAGAAAGATGGAGTCTGGTACCAGTTCGTTTGGGTTGGGTTTTTTTCATAGTAGAATCATAGAATCAATAAGGTTGGAAAAGACCTCAGAGATCATCAAGTCCAACCTATTACCCCAGCAGTGTGCCCAGGGGGCCAAGAAGGCCAATGGCATCCTGGCCTGCATCAGGAGCAGTGTGGCCAGCAGGAGCAGGGAAGACATTCTGCCCTGTGCTCAGCACTGCTTAGGCCACACCTTGAGTCCTGTGTCCAGGTCTGGGCTCCTCAGTTTAGGAAAGATGTTGAGATGCTGGAAGGTGTCCAGAGAAGGGCAACAAAGGTGGGGAGGGGTCTGGAGCACAGCCCTGTGAGGAGAGGCTGAGGGAGCTGTGGTTGCTTAGCCTGGAGAAGAGGAGGCTCAGGGGAGACCTTCTTGCTGTCTACAACTCCCTGAAGGGAGGTTGTAGCCAGGTGGGGGTTGGTCTCTTCTCCCAGGCAAGCAGCACCAGAACAAGAGGACATAGTCTCAAGCTGTGCCAGGGGAGGTTTAGGCTGGAGGTGAGGAGAAAGTTCTTCTCAGCAAGAGAGCTTGGCCATTGGAATGTGCTGCCCAGGGAGGTGGTGGAGTCACCATCCCTGGAGGTGTTTAGGAAGAGACTGGATGAGGCACTTGGTGCCATGGTCTGTTGATGAGATGGTGTTGGGTGATAGGTTGGACTGGATGATCTCTGAGGTCTTTTCTAATCTGGATAATTCTATTCTATTCTATTCTATTCTATTCTATTCTATTCTATTCTATTCTATTCTATTCTATTCTATTCTTCTATTCTTCCTAATACCTAACACCTCCTGACAACTAAACCATGGCTTCAAGTGCCACACCCAAGCCTTTTTTGAACACCTCCAGGGATGGTGACTCCACCACCTCCCTGGGCAGCACATTCCAATGGCCAAGCTCTCTTGCTGGGAAGAACTTTCTCCTCACCTCCACTGAAGGACCTTGGGATGGTTAGTTTGGAATAGAGAAGGATGAGGGGAGACCTCCCTTCCCAGCTTCCTTGCCCTCCTCTGCCCTGGCTCCAGCACCTCCACATCTCTCTTGCATTGAGGTGCCCAAAACTGGACACAACACTCCAGGTGTGGCCTCCCCAGAGCTGAGTGCCAGGGGACAATCCCCTCCATGCTCCTGCTGGACACAGCATTGCTGATCCCAGCCAGGATGCCTTTGGCTTTTTTGCCCACCTGGGCACACTGCTGGCTCCTGTTTAGCTGCCTGTCCATTAGCACCCCCAGGTCCCTTTCTGCCAGAGCTCTCCCGCCACACTGCCCCAGGCATGCTCCTTGCTTGGAGGGGACAATCACCTCCCTGCCCCGTGCCTGCCCTCAGGCGTGTGACAGCAGCATGGGAGGCTCTGAGAAGCCAACCTCCTGCTGAAGCAAGGGGGACTGACTGCAGTAATGATTGCATGAAGGCAAACTCTCCAAGGGCTCATTTTAGGCAGCCCCAGCGGCAACACTGATAAAAACCATCAGTGCAGGAGGTGTGCTGCGGGCAGTGAACACAGAGCTGGGCAAGCAGTGGATACAGCAAGGGTTAAAGGGTTTCTGGTCTTCCCTGCCAGGTCTCCCTCCTGCTGCCGCAGACCTTGAGGAATGTCCTTGAGCCTCTGCACGCCTGGTACAAACAGCTCTGCAGTCACCGAGGTGCTCTGAGGGCTTTCCTCCTCCTCCAGGCTGGGCGGCATCGCTGCCTTCCACGCATTTCTCTGTTGTCTGCTGCCTCCAACAGGATCACTGAGACAACTCCCTCCCTCGCTGACAAAAGGCCAGCAGCGAGAGCAGCTGCCTTGGATACTCACAGAGGAGGGCAGAACGGTCCTGAGAAACAAGCCAGAGATTTGTAGGGCAGTCAGCTAGAAATCAGCACAACTGCAGAGTGAAAGCTGTGCCACAGAATCACAGAAAGCATCTGGTTGGCAGAGCCCTCCAAGCTCAGCCAGTCCAGCCCTCAACCCAGCACTGAAGGCTCCACCCTAAACCATGTCCCTAAGCCCCCGTTCCACACAGTGCTTGTGACCGGTTTAGGCTGTGCCTTTAAGAAAGAGACAGTTGATGAACACTCTGGCTGAATGTTTTTGATATTTGAACAAAAACAAGATAGTCTAAACTAATTTCACGCCTCCAGGGGTGGTGACCCCAGTGCTGCCCTGGGCAGACCATTCCAATGTTGGAGAACCCTCTCTGGGAAGAAGTATTTCCTAGCATCCAGCCTGAAGCTCCCCTGGTGCAGCTTGGAACCCTTTCCTCTGGCCCTGTTGCTTGCCACCAAGAAGAGACTGCCCCCTCCTCACTCCAACCTCCCTTCAGGGAGCTGTAGAGAGCAGTGAGGTCTCCTCTCAGCCTCCTCTTCTTCAGCCTGAACGCTCCCAGGTGCTCCAGGCCCTTCTCTGGATGTGCTCCAGCACCTCGATGTCCTTGCAGTGAGGGGCCCAGAACAGAACACCGTACTTGAGGTGTGGGATCACCAGTGCTGAGCACAGGGGGATGATCACCTCCTTGTCCCTCCTGCTGGCCACAGTGTTTCTAACCCCAGCCAGGATGCCTTTGGCGTTCTTGGCCACCTGGGCACTGCTGACTCACACTTAGTCAGCTCTCAACCAATACCCCCAGCTCCCTCTCTGAGTCACAGCTTTCCAACCACACATCCCTGGGTCAGGGGCTTAGCATGGGGTAATTGTGACCCAGGTGGAAGACCTGGCACTTGACCTTGTTGAACTTCAGAATTAAGCCACTGTTCAAAGGTTATGAATAACAACAGTCTCTGGAGTCTTTCAGGACCCATCTGGATGTGTTCCTGTGTGACCTGTGCTGGATTCTGTGGCCCTGCTCTGGCAGGGGGGTTGGACTGGAAGATCTCTACAGCTCTCCTTGAAGGGAGGTTGTAACCAGGTGGGAGTTGGTCTCTTCTCCCAGGCAACCAGCACCCGAACAAGAGGACACAGTCTCAAGTTGTGCCAGGGGAGGTTTAGGCTGGAGGTGAGGAGAAAATTCTTCACAGGAAGAGTAATTGGCCATTGGAATGTGCTGCCCAGGGAGGTGGTGGAGTCACCATCCCTGGAGGGGTTCAAAAAAAGCTTGGATGTGGCACTTGGAGCCATGGTTTAGTTGTCAGGAGGTGTTAGGTATTAGGCAATAGGTTGGACTTGATGATCTCTGAGGTCTTTTCCAACCTTATTGATTCTATGATTCTACCTCCAGAGGTCCCTTCCAGTCACTGGCTTTTTGTTTTGGAAAGCAAAACAAGATGATGCTTTCATTGCTCCAGGGTCATTCTTGGCAGCTGATCTCTAAGACAGGGCAGAGAAAAGAGGAGACTGCTGTGGGCCACCTGTCGAGCCCAGCCATCGAAGCAGTCTCCATATCCTTGCACACCTGCTAGCACAGGATCTTTGAAGCCCAAGTGCAAAGTCTTGGTCACAAGGTTCCCTAGGACTAATGAAACCTGAGCTGAAGCCCAAAGTTTCAGGAAAGGTCAACCAGATTGCTGGCTGCTAGGGAAAAAAAGGTAACCAAGACAGTGCTGCTGGACTTGGAGGAGTGCAGCTGCCAAACACAAGCTCAGCTGTGAACGGGTTAACAGCTTGTGTGCTTGCACAAGTGCAGGCATACACATGAAGCAGGGGCATAGAGGCAATGACTCTGGTCAGGGACATGCAATATCCATCATTTTCCATGCAAGACACAAGGTGAAGAGGTCTAATTAAAGGGGATTTCTCAGAAGTGGAATACGAGCACCAGCACAGAGTGGTCCCTGGATGGATGAGGCCAGCTGCAAGCCTCAGCCTGAAGCACAGCTATCCCCTACCTCCCAGCAGCAGACCTCCCTGGCTGCTGAGGTCCATCAGTCACCCCAAGTACTATGATCTCTTTCCTCTCCAGAAAGGTGCTAGGTGATGAAAAACCAAACCAGCAGAGGGGTCTGCAAAGACTTCTTCATTTCTGCATGTAACTCTGGAGCTTTCCATTGTGTCAGCGAGCTTGAACTGGGGGGAGCCATACTGAGCTCAGCACTAAGGTGCCTGAGAGCTCTGTGTTTATACAAAGCTGTATTTAGATTAAAACTTTGTGACCTCTCAACTAGCCTAAAAATAACATTAAGCACATGTTCTTTATCACAGCTTAAAGCAACTGCAACAGACTCCTTTCCAGCCAACATCACACCCAGCTGCCTGCTGTTATGTTGCATAGTAACAACATTCAGGGGGGAAAAACCAAACCCCACTTGTGCTCAGCTGAGCAAAAGATTTGGTAGTAGCCTCAAAAACTCCATCAAGTGCTTGGAGGAGGAGATGCAGCTGATGCTGTGGCATTTACCCTTCTGAGGGAGACACAGGAAAGAGGAAGGTGCAAACTAGAGACCAAACCCAGTGCCCTGATACTCAGTCAGAGAATGGGAGGGGAACACAATTTCCCTGGGGACCAGCAAGCATTCTTTCAGTGTCTGGAGCAAGGGCTGCTCCCTGGCCCCTTCTGCTGCACTCAGCCAGTGAAGTGAGGTGAAGATAATTGCAGTAAGTGCTCTCCAGAATCACAGAAACACTCAGCTTGGAAAAGAGCCTCAGGATCACCAAGGCCAACCCAGAACCCTCCTCTACAAGGCTCAGCCCTAAACCACAGCCCCAAGCACCATAGAATCATAGAACCAACCAGCTGGAAAAGACCTCAGAGATCATCCAGAGTCCAACCTATCACCTAACACCTCCTGACAACCAAACCATGGCTCCAAGTGCCACATCCAATCCTTTTTTGAACACCTTCAGGGACAGGGGACTCCACCACCTCCCTGGGCAGCACATTCCAAGCCCTCACCACTCTTGCCCTGAAAAAAACGTTTCCTACTGTCCAGTCTGAACCTCCCCAGGGGCAGCTTGAGGCCATTCCCTCTTGTTCTGTCACTAATGACCTGGGAGAAGAGACCAGCACCAACCTCTCCACAACCTCCTTGCAGGTAGTTGTAGAGAGCCAGGAGGTCTCCCCTCAGCCTCCTCTCTTTCACACTAACCATCCCCAGCTCCTGCAGTTGCTCTTCATCAGATTTCTTCTCCAGGCCCTTCCCAGCTTCCTTGCCCTCCTCTGCCCTGGCTCCAGCACCCCCACAGCTCTCTTGTACTGAGGTGCCCAAAACTGGACACAACACTCGAGGTGTGGCCTCCCCAGAGCTGACTCCCAGGGGCAATCCCCTTCCTGCTCCTGCTGGACACAGCATTGCTGATCCCAGCCGGGATGCCTTTGGCTTTCTGGGCACAGTGCTGGCTCCTGTTCAGCTGCCTGTCCATTAGCACCCCCAGGTCCCTTTCTGCCAGAGAGCACTCCAGCCACACTGCCCCAAGCATTCTCCTTGCTCCTCTTCATCTCCCTCAGCTTTCTTTCCATGATGCATATCTCTCTGTCCCCCTTCACCTTCCCAGAAGAAGCTGGGGGACTATCCTAGCCTTTGCCTGGCATCTGCTGCACCTCCCCAGCCCTGCCCAGAGCCTGGTGCTGGAGGGGCTGCAGGAACTGCCTGCTGCCCTCTGCTTTGACAGCAGGGAGCACGCCCAGCCGCTCCTATTGTCATGCAACGGAACAGGATTTTCAGCGGCGCTGGGGCCGGATTAGTGGCTTTGGAAATGCCATTCAGGACAGTCAGCTCTTTTGGGGTTATTTGCCTTTTTTCCTTGCAGGCTGTAGGAATTCCAGCTCCCCCCACTCCCTGTCAACGATCCTTTTTGCTGCACAGCTTCCCACACCCACCAGGTTTGGTCACTGACTCCTGGGCTGGGTGGGTGGAAGTTGTGCTGGGAATTCCATCCTTTCCTTGGTTGGCTGGTTTGCATCCAGTCTTGCTTTTGCCAAGGGAGAGACTGCAGATGTGTGGCCATTTCTGTACACATGCAGAGAGGGCAGGGAAAATCAGTGAAGGGCCCTGAAGCCACCCAGACACAGGACACAGCTGCTGACTGCTTAGGAGCTGTTTCCACTTCTGTTGGCAAGGCTTTCAGTGTGGTTCAGTGCCATGTGCCACCACCTCCCCCAGGCTGAGCAGCAGCAAGGGAAGTGCAAGAGAGTGCTGAGGATTATGGACTCCTGGGGGCATTCAGAGCAGTGTGTCCAGCAGAGCCAGGGAGGTTCTCCTCCCCTCTACTCTGCCCTGCTGAGATCTCACCTGTGCTGGACTCCCCAGTTCAAGAGGGACAGGGATCTACTGGAGAGAGTCCAAGGGAGGGCTACAAGGATGCTGAAGGGACTGGAGCACTGCCTGGGGAGGAAAGGCTGAGAGCTCTGGGCCTATTTAGTCTGCAGAGGAGAAGACTGAGAGAGGATCTGATCAATGTCTATCAATATCTGAGGGCTGGGGGTCAGGAAGCAAGGGACAGCCTCTGCTCACTTGAGCCCTGGGACAGGACAAGGGGCAATGGATGGAAACTCCAGCACAGGAGGTTCCACCTCAACAGAGGAGGAACTTCTTCACTGTGAGGGTGACAGAGCCCTGGAGCAGGCTGCCCAGGGAGGTTGTGGAGTCTCCTTCTCAGGCTAGATGTGAGGAGGAAGTTCTTTCCCATGAGAGTGGTGAAGCCCTGGAATGGGTTGTCCAGGGAGGTGGTTGAGGCCCCGTCCCTGGAGGTGTTTAAGCCCAGGCTGGATGAGGCTTTGGCCAGCCTGATCTAGTGTGGGGTGTCCCTGCCCATGGCAGGGGGGTTGGAACTAGATGATCCTTGTGGTCCCTTCCAACCCTAACTGAAACTATGAAACTATCATGAGCTTCTGTGGAGCCTTTGCAGCCCTGTCTGGATGTGTTGCTGTGTGACCTGTGCTGGATTCTCTGCTCCTGCTCTGGCAGGGGGGCGATTGGTTGGACTTGATGATCTTGGAGGTCTCTTCCAACCTGTTTGATTCTGTGATTGCAACCCAGCACACTGTCAGTGCAGTGCTGCACCTATCCCCTTTTAATGAAGAGATATTTTCAGAGAGGGGGTGAAGCAGAAGGGAATGATAATTAACTGAGAATTAACTAGAGCTCTTCTCTCAATTCCCTCATGCACTGGGGCTGAAATGGTATCCTGCAGAACTGCATGCCCCACATCACAAGTAAACACTTCATCTGCTGTGCTAATTGTGGGGGTTAGATAAACCTCACAGTTATTAATCACTTGGGTGAGTATGTTAAAAAAACACCATAAAGACAGACAAGAAATAAGCACATTAATTGTCCATTAGCTTTTGTAATGTCCCCCATGGAGAGTGCAATTCATTTATGGGTGGAAATGAGGATATAAAGGCCATGAGGATGAGCAGAGGGCTGGAGCTCCTCTCCTATGAGGATAGGCTGAGAGACTTGGGGTAGTTCAGTCTGGAGAACAGAGTAGAGGAGAGGAGAGGAGAGGAGAGTGGAATAGAATAGAATAGAATAGAATAGAATAGAATAGAATAGAATAGAATAGAATAGAATAGAATAGAACGGAATGGAATTGTTAGGGTTGGAAGGGCCCTCAAGGATCATCCAGTTCCAATCCCCCCCCCAGCACCTCACACTAGATCAGATTGCCCAGAACCACATCCAGCCTGGCTGCAAAAACCTCCAGGGATGAGGCTTCCACCACCTCCCTGGGCAACCTGTGCCAGGCTCTCACCACCCTCATGGGGAAGAACTTCTTCCTAACAGCCAATCTCAATCTACCCATTTCTAGTTTTATTCCATCCCCCCCCCAGCCCTATCCCTCCCTGACACCCTCCAAAGTCTCTCCCCAGCTTTCTTGTAGCCCCCTTCAGACACTGGAAGGCCACAATTAGTTCTCCTTGAAGCCTTCTCTTCTCCAGACTGAACCACCCCAGCTCCCTCAGACTGTCCTCACAGGAGAGGAGCTCCAGCCCTCACCATACCCTGATTTATTATGCTTGACTGCCATGGGTTAGAGCCATCTCTGAGCCACACAGACAGTAACTCTCTGCCTCTCAGGCAAGACTCATTTTCCTAGGCATAAACTAAATTATTTATCTAATGTGTGGAGCATATGAACCATCCATTACCTGATCCCTCTTAAACAACAGCCTGGAAAGCAGCCAGCATTAATTGATCAACCAACTGTCCACTTACTCCACGTGGGCACTTGATGTCAGATGCTATATCATCACCCTGTGAAACATTTGCCAGGAAGAAATCCTCCCTACAGAGGGAGGCAGTTGCCTTTGGAAAAGGGATTTCTGTGCAGGGAGATGCCAGCTATGGCACTTGGGTAGGACATCAGACAAGCTCTCATCCCTACCAAAAGGCAGGGCTGGTGCTCACCTGCAAACCCACCTGGCAGAAGGGCTGAGCTAAGAGGGGACTCTCTCATTTTTCTTCTAGGGCAGGTGTCTGGGAGATGTCAGAAGCACTTTTGCCCTGGCTCAGATGAAGCAGTGGTTAAAATTAGAGCTAGTTTCCAGACTTGCAGATTCAATCACACAGTCTCACAGAAACATTCAGCTTGGAAACACCCTCAGGGTCATCAAGGCCAACCCAGAACCCTGCTCTGCAAGGCTCACCCCTAAACCACAGCCCCAAGCACCACAGACAAACCACCTGCACACACAGCCAGGCTTGGGGACTCCACCACCTCCCTGGGCAGCACATTCCAATGCCTGACCACTCTTGCCCTGAAAAAACCTTTCCTGATGTCCAGACTGAACCTCCCCAGTGGCAGCTTGAGGCCATTCCCTCTTGTTCTGTCACTAATGACCTGGGAGAAGAGACCAGCACCAACCTCTCCACAACCTCCTTGCAGGTAGCTGTAGAGAGCCAGGAGGTCTCCCCTCAGCCTCCTCTGTTTCACACTAACCATCCCCAGCTCCTGCAGTTGCTCTTCATCACATTTATTATTTATTTGTTGAAACCCAACTTCCACAGGCTTCCCCCCTGCTGCTGCAGCTCTTGGCCCAGCAGGGCCAGCTGAGTTTCTGGGCTGCTCCCCAGGCCAGGTGGTCACCAGCTGAGCAGGATCTTATGCAGCTGAACCAGACACCCCAGGAGAGGAACAGCTCTGGCTCTGGGGCAGAGCTGGCTGGCACCATCCATGGCAATTTCCCTCCTGGGGCTCTGCTGCATCAGGTGATCTATGTGCTGCCCTCACCAGCAGCCCATTTTCACTTGGCACAAAGCCTGGGTCAAACAAAACATCAAGGGCAGCATGTTCCTAACCACCATGGCACACTCCCTCAGCCTCTCCTCATCACCTTCCCTCCACTCCCTTCCCCAGGCTGGTTGCTCTCCTCTGGACCTGCTCCAGCACCTCAAGATCTCTCTTGCAGGGAGGGCCCAGAGCTGCACACAGTGCTGCAGGTGAGGCCTCCCCAGTGCCCAGCACAGGGCAGAATTCCATCCCTAGCCCTGCTGGCCACACTATTGCTGATCCAAGCCAAGATGCCATTGGCCTTCTGTGCCCCCTGGGCACACTGCTGGCTCATGTTCAGCTGTTGTCCCTCAGCACTGCCAGGTCCCTCTCTGCCAGGCTGCCCTCCAGACACTCATCCCCCAGACTCCTTACAATACAGTCTGTGGCACAGGTCACGTTGAACCTCAGCTTATTTTGTGTTTGTTCCAGGTCTGAGCTTGACTAATGGAAGTAAGACAACTGCCTGAGTGGGGAAGAGGTTGGATGTCAACACATCTCTGAGCACATCACTCCTGGAACTGGGAATTGCCACAGACATTTCTTCTCCCTGGGTGGAGAAGGCAGCTGGCAAAGCAGTGTGACTCTGCTTGGTGGCACCACAGCAGCGCAGCAAGCAGCCATGAAGATGTCAAAGAGCCACTCTGGAGTCCCAAATGTCCCTAAATAACCCAAAGGTTGGGTCCTGACTGTAGTGCTGGATGTCAAAGAGCCACTCTGGAGTCCCAAATGTCCCTAAATAACCCAAAGGTTGGGTCCTGACTGTAGTGCTGAACTGGAAGTGTCTCACTTGGCATGGCTCCAGCCAGCTGGAACATTTCATCTCTTTGGGAGCTTTTTTATTGGCTGGCTGCTGTAGCTTTGTTTTTCTTTTTGTGGCTGTGATGTTTGGACTGGGGGGTGGGGGAGAGTTGGGCTTTTCCCCCCCTAGTTTGCATTCCTGGTACCAGTTACTGGGGAGATGCTTTGCAGAAGGCAGGTTTCAGAGGCTGGGTTTGGCTGGCCTGGCTTTACCTTTGTTTTCTGCCACCTCTGAGACAGGCAGAATTGCTTTTCTCCACCTTCTAAGGGAGGTGTGATTCTGCTTTGTGCCACCACAACTGTCTGAGAGAAAACAAAATACTGAGATTAAAGCAACCTGAAGTTCATTAAAATTGTTCTTGCTAGCACTGAACCACCTCAACAAAGCTCACTGGCAAAGGCTGTGAAGTGGAAGCAACCACAACCTCAGCTCTGCAGCCAATGGCTTTGAGCAAGAGCTGCTGTATGACGAGGAAGGGCTGCTGGGGGTGCCCTGAGGTGTCCCACATAGCACCAGGGAGCCAGCAAATGTGCTACAGGGACACCAGGAGGCCAAACAGGCTCAGAGATGACCCAAGGCAATCCATCCTTCCCTGATTCCATAGGTCCAGCTTCACACTCACCAGCCCTGCATGGATCTGCCGAAGAGAATCCAAGGGAGAGCCAGGAGGATGCTTAAGGGACTTGAGCATTGCCCCTGTGAAGAGAGACTGAGAGCCCTGGGGCTGTTGAGTCTGGAGAAGAGAAGGCTGAGAGGGATCTGATCAATCTAGTGTAGATCAATCTAGATCAATCTAGTGTAGGGTGTCCCTGCCCATGGCAGGGGGGTTGGAACTAGATGATCCTTGTGGTCCCTTCCAACCCTGGCTGATACTATGATACTATGATACTATGTCTATCAATAGTGAGGGCTGGGTATCAAGTGGAGGGGGCCAAGCTCTCTTGGGTGGTGCACAGGAATACAAAGACTAACGGAGACCAACTTGAACAGAGAAGGTTTCAGCTCAACATGAGGAGAAACTTCTTTGCAGTGAGGGTGAGGGAACACTGAGAGGTTGTGGAGTCTCCTTGTGTGCAGACTTTTAAGCTCCACCTGGATGCATTCCTGTGTGGCCTACCCTGAGTGATCCTGCTCTGGCAGGGGGGTTGGACTGGGTGATCTCTTGGGGTCCCTTCTAATCCCTAACATTCTGTGATGGGTGGCTCTGATGACAGCCACCCTCTGCTCCCTTTCGACAGTGACACCACCTGAAAAATCAGACTCCGCAGGGATGTCTCCTATCACAGAAGTGCCTGCAGCCTGTAGCACTGTTTCTGCCTGCCCGCACCCAATCTAGTGAGGTCCTGCAAGGTCTGTTCCCCAGGAAAACCAAGCAGGTTTTATTTGCCCACAAAAATTAGAATGGAATAAGAAGAATAGAATAGAATAGAATAGAATAGAATAGAATAGAATAGAATAGAATAGAATAGAATAGACCAGACCAGGTTGGAAAAGACCTTTGAGATGATCAAGTCCAACCTATCACCCAACACCATCTCATCAACTAAACCCTGGCACCAAGCACCCCATCTAGTCTCTCCTTGCACACCCCCAGTGATGGTGACTCCACCACCTCCCTGAGCAGCACATCCCAATGGCCAATCTCTCTTGCTGGGAAGAATTTCTTCCTCACATCCAGCCCAACCCCCCCTGGCACAGCTTGAGACTGCGTCCTCTTGTTCTGGTGCTGCTTGCCTGGGAGAAGAGACCAACCCCCACCTGGCTACAGCCTCCCTTCAGGGAGTTGGAGAGAGCAAGAAGGTCTCCCCTGAGCCTCCTCTTCTGCAGGCTAAGCAACCCCAGCTCCCTCAGCCTCTCCTCCCAGGGCTGTGCTCCAGACCCCTCCCCAGCTTTGTTGCCCTTCTCTGGCCACAAAGGCAAAAGGCCACAGTGTACTGTACCAGCCCTGCCATGATTGAATTAAGATGCAACAGCAGCTAAATAATTATCACTTCACCCCATTAGTCCACATTCATAAAGCAGAGCTCTCAGCACTCAGTGACTTCCAACAATTACTTTAAATGGCTTTTTAAACGTGGTAATGGGGAAAATTTATGGAGGGCTGCTGGAGCAGCTTTGCTTCTGAAGGACTTATTCATCAGCTGTTCATTTACCCCTCTATTAACATTGAGCACTCAGCTTTGCAGGAGATTTTGTATCTTTCCACTCCTAGTAAACAGCATTTTCCAATACACACTGCTCAGGACTGAGATGCTGCCTAGAAGGGAGAAGCATTTGGGGTAGCCAGTCGAGCCAAGTGCCTGTGTCAGAACGGGGAAGGTTGCTTCCTTTGTTAGGGAAAATGGGGGGGAAAATGCTTGCTGTTTCAATGGTAGGGATGGATTCAAACCTAAGTGGCCACAGGCAAGCAGGCTTCTGTCCATTTAGCTGTTCTCAAAGCAGCTAAATGCTGACAGTTTCTGATCTCTGTATCCAAGCTTCATTGCTGCTTTTACAAACATCCCTTCTACTACTCTGCTGCATGGAATTGTCAGGGTTGGAAGGGACCTCAAGGATCAGCCAGTTCCAACCCCCCTGCCATGGGCAGGGACACCTCACACTACAGCAGGTTGCTCACAGCCACATCCAGCCTGGCTGCAAACACCTCCAGGCATGAGGCTTCCACCACCTCCCTGGGCAACCTGTGCCAGGCTCTCACCACCCTCATGGGGAACAACTTCTTCCTAACATCCAATCTCAATCTACCCATTTCTAGTTTTGCGCCATCCCCCCCAGTCCTATCACTCCCTGACAGCCTCAAAAGTCCCTCCCCAGCTTTCTTGTAGCCCCCTTCAGATACTGGAAGGCCACAATTAGGTCTCCTTGGAACCTTCTCTTCTCCAGACTGAACAGCCCCAACTCCCTCAGTCTGTCCTCCTAGCAGAGCAGCTCCAGCCCTCTGCTCCTCCTCGTGGCCCTTCTCTGCACACCTTCCAGTACCTCCAGACCTTTCTTGCAATAGGGGCTCCAGAACTGGACACAGTACTCCAGGTGTGGTCTTACCAGAGCAGAGGGGGAGAACCATCTCAAGAGCCTCACAGGGATGATGAGCCCACATGAGACACACAAATAGGTTCTCCAGCTCCACGCATGAACATGGGAAGTGAAACTGAGATCATTGGGAGGGTAAGATCTAAGGCTGCCTGCAATGCATTACTTACTTTTGCTTCTCCTGTGCTAAAAGGGATTTGGTGATAGCATCACAGCTCCTCTCTGCTGACTGTCAGCAGAAGCAGGTAACAACAGCTCAGGAAGCACTTAGAATACCTTAGAATACACCTCAGAGATCATCCAGTCCAGCCTATTTCCCAACACCATCTCATCAACTAAGCCATGGCACCAAGGGACTCATCCAGGCTCTTCCTAAATACTCCCAGGGATGGTGACTCCTCCACCTCCCTGGGCAGCACATCCCAATGGCCAATCTCTTGTTCTGGGAAGAACTTTCTCCTCACCTCCAGCCTAAACCTCCCCTGGCACAGCTTGAGGCTGTGTCCTCTTGTTCTGGTGCTGCTTGCCTGGGAGAAGAGACCAACCCCCACCTGGCTACAACCTCCCTTCAGGGAGTTGTAGACAGCAAGAAGGTCTCCCCTGAGCCTCCTCTTCTCCAGGCTAAGCAACCCCAGCTCCCTCAGCCTCTCCTCACCAGGGCTGTGCTCCAGACCCCTCCCCAGCTTTGTTGCCCTTCTCTGGACACCTTCCAGCAACTCAACATCTTTCCTAAATGGAAGGGCCCAGAACTGGACACAGGACTCAAGGTGTGGCCTAACCAGTGCTTTCTGCTTGTAAATACAGCTTTCATTTGCTGGTCTAGCAAAGTTAATGCTGGGGGGAAAACCCAACCCACCACACTCTGAAGGCCTGGGTTCCCAGCATCGACTATTGCTTGTGCCCTCCTGGTGTTATTTATAGCAGGACAGAAAACTGCATTTATATTCAGCCCTCCTGTTACTTCTGCTGCAGTGCAGAATCCCTGTGGCTTTATCTGTGCTTGAATAAACATTGCCAACAGCTTCTGACCTGATGCAACACCTCAAGAAGCTGCTAATTGCAGGCCATGCTCGGCACCCATTGACAGAGAGCAGTTTGGTCCAGGTCCCGCTGAAAGCATTTTGGTCACCATTCTTCAGCAGAGCTCAAAGCTGTGTTCTCTGCTGATATTTGTCATGGTCTCAGTGCTTAATTTTTTCTGGGGAAAAAAAGAAAATTCCATCTAAAAAGTGATTGCTGCATTGTGAAGGGCTGGAGAAGAAATGCACAGCAATAAATCACTTTGAGCGCAAAGCCTCAGCGAGTTCGCTGATGATACCAACTGGAGCGGGGGGGTGGCTGAGACCAGAGCTGCCTGCAGGCAAACCTCATGAAGATCAACAAGGACAAGTGCAGGGTCCTGCATCTGCACCTGGGGAGGAATAACAGCAGGCATCAGGGCAGGTTGGGGCTGCCCTGCTGGAAAGCAGCTCCATGGAGAAAGACCTTGGAGTGCTGGTGGACAGCAAGTTCTGCAGGGGACAGCAATGTGCCCTTGGGGCCAAGAGGGACAATGGGATCCTGGGGTGCAGCAAGCAAAGTGTGGCCAGCAGGGCCAGGGAGGTTCTGCTCCCCCTCCACTGTGCCCTGATGAGACCTGCAATCCTGTGTCCAGTTCTGGGCTCCCCAGTTCAAGAGAGACAGAGACCTGCTGGAGAGAGTCCAAGGGAGAGCCAGGAGGATGCTTAGGGGACTTGAGCATCTCCCCTGGGAAGAGAGACTGAGAGCCCTGGGGCTGTTGAGTCTGGAGAAGAGAAGGCTGAGAGGGATCTGATCAATGTCTATCAATAGCTGAGGGGTGGGGGTCAAGTGGAGGGGGCCAAGCTCTTTTGGGTGGTGCACAGGAATAAGAGAAGGAGCAATGGAGACAAACTTGAACAGAGCAGGTTCCACCTCAACATGAGGAGAAACTTCTTTGCAGTGAGGGTGCCAGAGCCCTGGAGCAGGCTGCCCAGAGAGGTTGTGGAGTCTCCTCTCTGGAGATTTTCAAGCCCCACCTGGATGCATTCCTGTGTGGCCTACCCTGGGTGATGCTGCTCTGGCAGGGGGCTTGGACTGGGTGATCTCTTGAGGTCCCTTCCAACCCCTAATGCACTGTGATACTTCTCTCATTGACAAGCTCTCTGGGCTTTCAGTCTCTTCATGGCAGTACCAAGCCTTTCAGACCACACCAGCAGCAGCCACCTGGCTGCAACTGTGGTGAATGTCCACCTGCATTAGCTTAGCCAAACTTTACAGCACAGAGATGGAGTTTAGAAATTACAGAACCCAGAACCCTCCTTGACAAGGGTCACCCTAAAGATGACTTGTGAAAGGCTGGGGAGGAAGCCTGAAGTTAGCTAGTCACCAAATCACAGAAAACATCTGGTTGGAAGAGACCTCAAAGCCCACCCAGTCCAACCTTCGACCCAGTTTAGAGTCAATCCTAAACCATGTCCCTGAGCCCCAGCTCCACACAGTGCTTGAACACCTCCAGGGATGGCAACTCCACCACTGCCACTGCCCTGGCAGAGCATTCCAGTGTTGGAGAACCCTCTCTGTGAGGAAATATTTCCTACCATCCAGCCTGAACCTCCCCTGCTGCAGCTTGGAACCCTTTCCTCTGGCCCTGTTGCTTGAGAGCAAGGAGCAGAGGCTGCCCCCTCCTCACAGCCATGACAGAAAGCTTCTGCATCCTGTCAAGAAAAAAAACAAACTACAGAATTAACTCCCAACCCATTCCTCAAATACCTGTGAGCTCTTAACCCACAGACGAACCTGGCTCATTTCCCTGCCCCAAGTGATCGCTGCTGGTGAGTGAGGTTCCAGCGCCACCTCCTGGAAAGGAAAACACCTCGGGAGCACGGAATGGTCCAGGCTGGGAGGGACCTCCGCAGCTCATCCAGTCCAACCTCCCTGCAGTGGGCAGCGACCTCCCCAGCTCATCCAGTCCAACCTCCCTGCACTGGGCAGGGACCTCCCCAGCTCATCCAGTCCAACCTCCCTGCAGTGGGCAGGACCTCCGCAGCTCATCCAGTCCAACCTCCCTGCAGTGGGCAGCGACCTCCCCAGCTCATCCAGTCCAACCTCCCTGCAGTGGGCAGGGACCTCCCCAGCTCTCCAGTCCAACCTCTCTGCGCAGCTCATCCAGTCCAACCTCCCTGCAGCGGGCAGGGACCTCCCCAGCTCATCCAGTCCAACCTCCCTGCAGTGGGCAGCGACCTCCCCAGCTCATCCAGTCCAACCTCCCTGCACTGGGCAGGGACCTCCCCAGCTCATCCAGTCCCCCTCCCTGCAGTGGGCAGCGACCTCCGCAGCTCATCCAGTCCAACCTCCCTGCAGTGGGCAGCGACCTCCCCAGCTCATCCAGTCCAACCTCCCTGCAGTGGGCAGGGACCTCCCCAACTAGATCAGGTTGCCCAGAGCCCTGTCCAGCCTCACCTTGAATATCTCCAGGGATGGGGCCTCAACCACCTCCCTGGGCAACCTGTTCCAGCGTTCCACCACCCTCATGGTGCAGAGCTTGTTCCTAACATCTGATCTAAATCTGCTCTGCTCTAGTTTGAAGCCATTGTCCCTGGTCCAGTCCCTGCAGGCCTTTGCAAACAGTCTCTCTGCAGCCTTCTTGTAGCCCCCTTCAGGTACTGGCAGGCTGCTATTAGGTCTCCCTGGAGCCTCCTCTTCTCCAGGCTGAACACCCCCAGCTCACTCAGCCTGTCCTCTAGCAGAGCTGCTCCAACCCCCTGATCATTTTTGTGGCCCTCCTCTGGACCTGCTCCATCAGGTCCATGTCCTTCCTATACTGAGGGCTCCAGACCTGTTCACAATACTCCAGGTGAGGTCTGGAGTTAAAATGCCACCAACAAATCGTTTCAGACCTAGGTTTGATTTCATTACAAAGAGAGACACAGCAGTAACCACATAACCACTTTTCCTCTGAAAAGAAAATGCTGCCAGAATTAATGTTAGCTTTCCAAGATAAGCTAAGACTCCAGGATTTTATTTAACACTTAGCCTTGGGGAAAAAATACCAAAGAACTGTCAGTATTTGTTATTGATTTTATTTTTCAGCTAACTGAAATAACTTCCACAAAAGTGAGACCTGGGCAGACTGAGAGCTGGGCAGAGAGCAACCTAATGAGGGTCAACAGGGACAAGTGCTGAGTCCTGCATCTGCAGAGGAAGAATAAACTGCACCAGCACAGGCTGGGAGGGGATCTGCTGGAGAGCAGCCCCAAGGAGAAGGACCTGGGAGTGCTGGTGGACAACAAGTTCTGCAGGGGACAGCAATGTGCCCTGGGGGCCAAGAAGGCCAATGGGATCCTGGGCTGCATTCAGAGCAGTGTGTCCAGCAGATCCAGGGAGGTTCTCCTCCCTCTCTACTCTGCCTGGTGAGACCTCACCTGGAATATTGCATCAATCTACCCATTTCTATCCTGGATCCATTCCCCCCAGTCCTATCCCTGACACCCACAAAGTCCCTCCCCAGCTTTCTTGTAGCCCACCTCAGATACTGGAAGGCCACAATGAGGTCTCCTCAGAGCCTTCTCTTCTCCAGACTGAACAGCCCCAACTCCCTCACTCTGTCCTCATAGCAGAGCAGCTCCAGCCCTCTGCTCATCCTCGTGGCCCTTCTCTGGACACCTTCCAGCACCTCCAGATCCTTCCTGGAATAGAGGCTCCAGAAATGGACCCAGAGCTCCAGGTGGGGTCTCACCAGAACAGAGCAGAGTGGGAGAATCCCCTCCCTGGCCCTGCTGGCTCTGCTTCTCTTGCTGCAGCCCAGGCTCTGGTTGGCTTTCGGGGCTGGAAGTGCTCACTGCTGGCTCCTGTTGAGCTTCTCATCCACCAGCATTCTCTTTGTATTGCTGCAGGCAGAGCTCTGCATAAAACCACATAAAAGTATACAAGAGGAGGCAAAGGCAAGCCAGCCTGGGCCCTGTAGTGTCATAAAGCAAACAAACATTCACCATAAAAGATGTGATCTGTGTACAGTCCTAAGGCTCTGTGCTGGAACATCTGCCCTGTAAACAAACAGCTCAGCTGCACAGAAACAACGTGGGGACACTTAAGGCTAACTTTGCACATAAGTCTTGTGTTATATTCTTTGCCTTTTCAAAGCACTATTCAGGGGGCTACAAGAAAGCTGGGGAGGGACTTCTGAGGGTGTCAGGGAGTGATAGGACTGGGGAGAATGGAGCAAAAACCAGAAATGGGTAGATCCAGATTGGATGTTAGGAAAAAGTTCTTCCCCATGAGGGTGGTGAGACACTGCAACAGGTTGCCCAGGGAGGTGGTGGAAGCCTCATCCCTGGAGGTTTTGAAGGTCAGGCTGGATGTGGCTGTGAGCAACCTGCTGTAGTGTGAGGTGTCCCTGCCCATGGCAGGAGGGTTGGAACTGGCTGATCCTTGAGGTCCCTTCCAACCCTAGTGTGAGGTGTCCCTGCCTGTGGTTCTTCAGTGATAGATTAATGCCCATCCTGGAAGCAGGGGCAGGGAGGGCTTGTAAAAGCCTTGCCCTCCTTGCAGGACATTTCCCCCTGGGAAACAGTTAATCCATTCCACTCCCCCCTCCCTGTCCAGCAAGGCTATAAAAGGGAGGACACTGCAGCCATTAGCTCTCTTGGCCCCTGCCTTTGCTCGTACAAGGATTGCTGGTGGCTCCCTGCTTCTTTGCCACATGGTTAGGCCTGATCCTTCTCCCTGCTGCCTCCACACCTCTTCAAAGAGACTGGTCTTTGCTCCTTACCCTTGTGAACCCTACCTGGGTTTTGTTACCTATATATACAGTTTAAAGAAAATTCTTCACTTCTCTACTTCCAAGCTGACTCTGATTATTTCTTGGTGGATTTGCTCCTTTCCTTTCTTTTCCTCTCCCCTGGGAAAGAGGAGCGGGGAGCAGGGGAGGAATTCTCAGCCTCGTCCCAGTCTGAGCTCCTAAGTCCCAGCTAAGGCTCAAACCACCACATTCAGCATGAGGTTGGTGGAACACTGGAACAGGTTGCCCAGGGAGGTGCTTGAAGCCCCATCCCTGGAGGTATTCAAGGTGAAGCTGGACAGGGCTCTGGGCAACCTGATCTAGTTCAGTGTGGCCAGCAGGAGCAGGGAGGTCATTCTGCCCCTGTACACTGCACTGGTTAGGCTGCACCTCCAGTACTGTGTCCAGTTCTGGGCCCCTCAGTTCAGGAAGGA
Source organism: Colaptes auratus (assembly GCA_015227895.2). Taxonomy (NCBI): domain Eukaryota; kingdom Metazoa; phylum Chordata; class Aves; order Piciformes; family Picidae; genus Colaptes; species Colaptes auratus. The sequence continues at coordinate 4,598,878 of CM037632.1, forward strand.
GGTTGTCTTGCTGGAATGTGTCCAGAGAAGGGCAACAAAGTTGGTGAGGGGTTTGGAACACAAGCCCTATGAGGAGAGGCTGAGGGAGCTGGGGTTGCTTAGCCTGGAGAGAAGGGGACTCAGGGGTGACCTTCTTGCTCTCTACAACTCCCTGAAGGGAGGTTGTAGCCAGGCAGAGGTTGGTCTCTTCTCCCAGGCAGCCAGCACCAGAACAAGGGGACACAGTCTCAAGCTGTGCCAGGGCAGGTTTAGGCTGGATGTTAGGAAGAAGTTCTACACAGAGTGATTGCCCATTGGAATGTGCTGCCTGGGGAGGTGGTGGAGTCGCTGCCACTGGAGGTGTTCAGGAGGAGACTTGATGGGGTGCTTGGTGCCATGGTTTAGTTGATTAGGTGGTGTTGGATGATAGGTTGGACAGGATGATCTTGAAGGTCTCTTCCAACCTGGTCTATTCTATTCTACTGTAGTTGAGGATGTCCCTGCTGACTGCAGGGGGGGTTGGGGGGTTGGACTGGATGACCTTTGGAGGTCCCTTCCATCCCAGAGCATTCTGTGATTCTATGATATTGACCTGCTTCAGAAGTGGAGGATTTGCTTGGTTGGGGTTTCTGTGGGCATTTTTGGTTGGGTTGTGGGTTTGTTTGGTTGGGAGGGGCTGTGTTGCTGGGGCTGGTGCTTGGTTGTGTTTGGTTAGTTTCTGGTGTGGTTTTTCTTTGCTTGGTTGTTTACTTTTTGTTTGTTTGAGGGGTTTGATGATTTGTTTTGTTTTATTGCTGTGTGGAGGAGTTGTTTTGTTGGTTTTAGCTTAAGGAAGTCTAGTTGAGAATGGGAACTAGCCCCTAAGTTCTGGGGTCACAGAAGTTCACAGCTTCCTAATTAGTTTTGGGGGTGTGTTGAATTCCTCCCCCACCCCCCATTTCCCACCTTCAAGAATATTATCAAAGGTGGAACACAAAAGAGGAATTATCTAAAATGAAAGTGTCCTCCCTTGAAAACTTCCTTTTCTCTGTGCTCTATTTCAGGTAACACCTCTCTTCCAGCCAGCTGCTGCATGGCTCAGGCTTATTTTCTAAACTACTGTAGACAAGATTAAAATCAACAGAATCACAGACTCACAACGTTAGGGGATGGAAGGGACCTCAAAAGCTCATCCAGTCCAACCCCCCTGCCAGAGCAGGAGCTCCCAGAGCAGATCACACAGGAACACATCCAGGTGGGTTTTGAATGTCTCCAGAGAGGGAGACTCCACACCCGCCCTGGGCAGCCTGTTCCAAGGTTCTGTCACCATCAGAGGGAAAAAAATTGTCCTCTTGTTTCCATGGCACTTCCTCTGCCTCAGCTTCCACCATTGCCTCTTGTGCTGGCATTGGGCAGCACCCAGCAGAGCCTGGCTCCAGCCTCTGGGCACTCACCCTGCACATCTTTAGCAACATGACTGAGGTCACCTCTCAGGCTCCTCCTCTCCAAGCTACAGAGCCCTCAGCTCCCTCAGGCTCTCTTCATAAGGAAAATGTTTCACTCCATCATTTTGTGGCTCTGTGCTGGACTCTTTCAAGCAGTTCCCTGAGGTCCTTCTTGAACTGAAGTACCCAGAACTGGACAAAATATTCCAGATATGGCCTCACCAGGGCAGAGTACAGGGGGATAAGAACCTCTCTTTATCTACTAACCACAACCCTTCTAATCCACCCCAGAATGGCCTTGGCTTTCTTGGCCACAAGAGCACATTGCTGGCTCATGGTCAACCCTGGGGTGCTTGGTGCCATGGTCTAGCTGTTGAGGTGGGTTGGATTGGTTGATAGGTTGGACGTGATGATCTTGAAGGTCTCTCCCAACCTGGTTTATTGTATTGTAACCTTCCATCCACTATAGGACCCCCAGGTCCTTTTCCCCTTCGCTGTTCTCCACCCCTTTTGTTTGGAGGGATGGATGACCTTTGGGAAGGCAGTTTTCTTCTCATCAAAGATTATGTGAAAACACTAAAGCCTCAGGGGGGAGAAACAAATTTAAGTAACTCCTACTCCCTACACAATTGCCTGGTCCTCAGAAGAGCAGGTCTTGCAGAACCCACCCCCCCATCACAAACACTGCTCACTGCAATTCACTTCATCATTCTCAACAACTCTGCTGTCCTTCTCCTCCCTCAAATTCACACACAAAGAAAACTGATAAATGGCTAGGGGTATAAAAGGGTCACTTTCAGTGCAAGAGCTGCAACTCTGCACTGAGGAGCAGCGAGCAGTGCTCCCTGTCACACCTGCCTGCTCATGTTCAATAGTGCAGCAAGAAAAGCTTCCCAGCACACAGCAAGGAGAAAACAAAGACAAAGGGAAAGTAGTAACTTTGAGTAGTGGTTTTCTTTGCTTCAAAAGGAATTTGGAGCACCAAATAAATGAAAAAAGCCCCCCCTTTTTTTTTCTTTAACCTGGAGTTTAGAGCAAACAGGGAACCAACATTCAGAGGCTGCAGGCTTAACTGGTTGGTCTTTGGCAGAAACCGATGTCAGGATAATCAGGATTAACAAAACCAAACCAAACTCCATGTGCTTCCAAGGCCACATGTTGCTTTGCTTAGAAAGTCATCAAGGAGAAGCAAGGAAGGGGAACTACCAGTGAACACACCTCAGTTGCTAAAGAACTACTAAGCAGATCATCAGAGCTGGATGAACTTGCACTAGCATCACTGGGGAGGATAGCACAGAATTGTCAGGGCTGCAAGGGACTTCAAGGATCAGAAAGTTCCAACCCCCTGCCATGACCAGGGACACCTCACACTACAGCAGGTTTCCCACAGCCACATCCAGCCTGGCCTTCAACACCTCCAGGGATGAGGCTTCCACCACCTCCCTGGGCAACCTGTGCCAGTGTCCCACCACCCTCATGGGGAACAACTTCCTCCTAACACCTAATCAAAACCTCCCTTCCTCTAGCTTGGATCCATTCCCCCCAGTCCTATCACTCCCTGACACCCTCAAAAGTCCCTCTCCAGCTTTTTTGTAGCCCCCTTCAGGCACTGGAAGGCCACAATAAGGCCTCTTCAGAGCCTTCTCTCCTCCAGACTGAACCACCCCAATTCTCTCAGCCTGTCCTCATAGCAGAGCAGCTTCAGCCTTCTGCTCATCCTCGTGGCCAAAATTCCTCTCTTGCAAGAACCATTCACACTACATCACACAGCTCAACCACCTTCTCTTCTGCCCTTAAGCTGGCTGGAAACCAAAGAGAAGCTTACCTGCATCCACATGAGGTGCTAGGGTGGGACATGAACACACACAAACCTCTCAGCTACAAGTATTCTGTTTACTCATCATTGTCACCTGCTCCACTTACAGGATTTCAAGCCTCCCACTTCGTGTTTGCCATACCACTTCTCACACTTCACTTTAGGTCTATAAAACATTTTAATGGTTCTCTGGGGGAAAAAAATCAACACAAAAGGTCTAAGATTAATTTGACAACTAATTAACAAGTTCTTCATTAGATGGAGGCCTGTATATTGCTGTGATTGAAGGGGATGCCTTAGCCAGCAAGATGACAATGCACCTGCTTTCATGGTGCTGCTTCTGCCATAGGGTTTCTCCCTCTGGAGTCATCCCATCCTTTCTCATGACATTTAGATATACTGGTTAGGTTTATTCTCCTTTATTTCTACTTCTAGAAGACAACTGTTACATCAGTGTGAAGACTGTGGAGACAGAGAAAGCTACAATCTCAAAAGAAACTTCTACAGCACCAAAAAGGTTACCACTGAGTGAGCTTTTTAGGCTTTCCTTTTGCTGTTGTTGTTCAGATCCTTTTATTTAAAAAAGCAAGAAAAAAATGCACCAGCTCTCTGCCCTGCTTCTCCTCAGCTGCAAGCATGTGGGGGGAAGAATTTGCCCCTGCTGCTCACAGGAGACTGTGCTGGGGCCATGACAATGGATGCCTGCTTCATCACATAGCAGTTTATGCCACGTGTCCATGTAACGAGGGTACCAAGTGCCAGGCAAAACCCATCCCAATTAGCTAGAGAAAAATCAAAGTCAGCTCTGACATGGAATAAAAGAGAGGGAATTAAGCAACTGCATTCACCAAATAAGGACAAGGCTCAATTTGAGGCAGTGGTTCCTCATCTTTTGCTGTTCAGTTCCCAACTGCAGTTCAGTGTGGGACTGCCAGCTGCCACCTTCTGCCCCACTTCTAGATGACCTCAGCATATTCACAGCAGTCTTTTTCTCTTGTACCTGGTTGCTTCCTAGCAGTCTTACATCCATTCTCTACCATGGGTTGAAGGTCTGGCAATACTTGTCTAGGTAATACCATATAGACATAGAGAGATATCTATATAAAACACTTTAATTTACAGGATCACAGGATGTTAGGGGTTGGAAGGGACTTCTGGAGATCTTTAAGTCCAACCCCCTGCCAGAGCAGGACCATAGAATCCAGCACAGGTAACACAGGAAGACATCCAGACAGGGCTGGAAAGTCTCTAGAGAAGGAGACTCCACAACCTCTCTGGGGAGCCTGTGCCAGTGCTCTGGGACTCTTACAGTGAAAAATGTCTATATATGTATAGCTCTATATATAGATATCTAGCCATATCTACAGACAGGTATCTAGCCATATAGATAGATCTACAGACAGGTATCTAGCCATATAGATATCTAGACAGATCTATAGCTAGCTATCTAGATAGAGATATATCTAGATATATCTAGATATACATAGATATATCTCTATCTATCTAGATATAGGCACTAGATAAGGCACTAATATATCCAGATATATATCCAGGTACATATATCTTTATCTATGTATAGATAGATAGATCTAGATATGTATCTAGATATATTAGTGCCTTAACAAAAGTTGTTGGATTAAGACTAGAAGGTAGAAGCCAACTGGAGAAAAACTTCCTTTCACGCTTACCCTACCAAAAGCAAAGTTGAACCCAAAGTTCAGGAACCAACTGAGCAGCCACTGGTCTCCTCTGCTCAATTTACCTCCATCTCATCCTATTTTGCTTCGTATCTTCTGGTTTAAGTCCACCTCCACTCCAGGAGATGCAGGCTTTGGGAACAAGGAAAGGTGAAAGCTGCGGGGCCGGTTGTGTGTTTACCGTAAGGCCATCTGCAGGCTCGTACTCCCGGCGTTTGAGGAGCCAGGAAGGTCAAGACACCCAAGCTCCACTCATCCCTTCCCTGGGTGAATGATGGTCTGCATGTGAGCAACCCCTGGGAACTGCACTGATACAGGAGGACTCGGTTGGTAACTTGTATTAGGAAGAAACTGCACATGCTGTTTTTACAGACAATATATATTTGGAAACTTGCTCATGCAGAGAAAGAAACTGAGTGTGCACAACAGGGATGATCCAATCCCCACACCTTGAGAAGTGACATTGATGTCTGCTTTTTATTATTGTGGGTTTTGGTTGGTTGGTTTGTTTTTTTTTTAACTGTACCCAACCCCTCTCCCTCTCTCTCTCTCTTTCAGCATAATAAATCTTACACAGAACTCATCTGCAGGCCAAACCGAATTTATGAAGCTGAAACAAAAAAAAACCAACAGAACCAAAAGAAGAAGAAAAAGTCATACACAAAAAAAAAATCCCAACAGACCCCAACCCCATGGTGCATCTGGACACTTGATTCCCAATTCTCCCCCCTCCTCCTCCTCCACTTTTTGTTTGTTTTACTGTTTGCAAGCAGAAAGACTGAAGGGGGAAAAGAATAAATCATGGTCACAAAACTTCAGCATTTTAATCCCTAAACGCATTCCCGGGGGCAAAAGGGATGTTGGGAGCTTATTGCCGTACACCACGTGCCAACTTCCCTCCCCCCCCTCCTTCCCCAAAAGGTGGCCAAACCCACTAAAACCAAGAGTGGTTAACAGAAACTCTGGATTATGGAACTCCATGGCTGGGAGAAATGCTAGGAAAACATAAAAGCAACACTGGGGAAAAGCCAACTGTCTCCATGAAAGTTAAATAAAGTGGAACGATGTGTGTGGATTAGATACTTGGGGTGGGCTCTTGGTTTGTTTGTTTGCTTTCCTCTCTCCTGTTTCTTACTCATAACCTGTCAATTCAGTGCATCATATGGTTCAAACAGAATGGTCCCCTTGATGGACAAACATCTAACTAGTGTCCATTGATTCTAAGTTAGTGGATGATGAATCTTTTTGGATGCTTTCAAAGATGGCTGCCAGCTCAGGGTTGGAGCTTATCTGTGACTGAAATTCACTCATTAAAGGACTCTTCTCAGCTTCTGGAATGGTTAAAAGGGCTGCTACTGCCCTCATAGCAGATCTTTTCAGTTCATCTTGCTTTTCAAACTCTTGTTTCACTGAGTTGGCCTTTACCTAAAGAGGAAAAAAAAAGATTAAAATACGTTCCACAGTATCACCAAGGTTGGAAGAGACCTCGAAGATCATTGAGCCCAACCTGTCACCACAGAGCCCATGACTAGACCATGGCACCAAGTGCCACATCCAGTCCCCTCTTTGAGCCCTTTGCTTAAACCTCTTCTAACACACACTCCCTAAAGAGATAATAAATGTATCTTACTAAGACCTATTCCCCCTCCAGAGCTTTCAGAATGGCCTAAGCTCTTGAAAGAAAACCAAGGACAAAACCCAAAGACAAAAAGCAACAACCCCACAAACAGCAGCCAGGCAGAAAGTGACCTGGGGGTACTGGTTGACAGCAGCTGAACAGGAGCCAGCAGTGTGCCCAGGGGGCCAAGAAGGCCAATGGCACCCTGGCCTGCATCAGGAAGAGTGTGGCCAGAAGGAGCAGGGAAGTCATTCTGCCCCTGTGCTCAGCACTGGTTAGGCCACACCTCGAGTCCTGTGTCCAGTTCTGGGCTCCTCAGTTTAGGGAAGATGTTGAGTTTCTGGAAGGTGTCCAGAGAAGGGCAACAAAGCTGGGGAGGGGTCTGGAGCACAGCCCTGGGAGGAGAGGCTGAGGGAGCTGGGGTTGCTTAGCCTGCAGAAGAGGAGGCTCAGGGGAGACCCTCTTGCTGTCTCCAACTCCCTGAAGGGAGGTTGTAGCCAGGTGGGGGTTGGTCTCTTCTCCCAGGCAACCAGCACCCGAACAAGAGGACACAGTCTCAAGCTGTGCCAGGGGAGGTTTAGGCTGGATGTGAGGAAGAAGTTCTTCCCAGCAAGAGAGCTTGGCCATTGGAATATGCTACCCAGGGAGGTGGTGGAGTCAGCATCACTAGAGGTGTTTAGGAAGAGCCTGGCTGAGACACTTGGTGCCATGCTTTAGTTGCTGAGATGGTGTTGGCTGATAGGTTGCCTTGATGATCTCGAAGGTCTTTTCCAACCTGGTTAATTCTATTCCATTCTATGATTCATCACCCAAATGCCTCTTTGTAACAATCATCAGGAGTCAGAAAAACTCTCACTATTCCAGTTTTAGTATTTATAACAAAGTGAGACTTTCAAGTTGCTCTAATGGCAGAGGACCTTTTAAGGAAGCAATAGAACTGGCATCAAAGAAACAGAGGATTTTTAGCAGGAGGTTAGCAAGTCAAGCCCTCCACATGCCAGTTAAAGACATCTAGCAAAAGGCCCACAGGTTTGTAGTGTTTTGCCTACTGCAGATTATCAACAACAACTCAGGATATGCTGCAGTAGTACAGAGGTACTCTTCACATGATTTCATTGCTATTCCTGTAAGAGCACACAAAATAATGAAGTCAGTGGAACTTTGGATACCTTAGTTGTACATGTAGCACGCAGAGGTTCCACCAGCCTGTCCAGCCTCTGCAGCACTGCACTTGGACAAAGGGTAGACAGTCTGACCAACATTAAAAAGGTTAACATCTAGAGGTGGAGGGGACAAAAAAACATCAACAGTTAGTCCTGTTCAGCACATATATTGAGATGCATTTCCTGCAATGCTGTGTAGCCTTTTTAACAGCAACACTATAATGAAAGGGCAAACAGAGTGCAGTCCTTAAGTGTATGAAGTAACATTTGAACCATTTCAGTCTATTCACTGCTCAAAATACATGTCCAGAGAAGGGCCACGAGGATGAGCAGAGGGCTGGAGCTCCTCCCCTATGAGGACACACTGAGGGAGTTGGGGCTGTTCAGTTTGGAGAGAAGAAGGCTCCAAGGAGACTTCATTGTGGCCTTCCAGTATCTGAAGGGGGCCACAAGAAAGCTGGGGAGGGACTTTTGAGGGTGTCAGGGAGTGATAGGACTGGGGGGAATGGAGCAAAACTAGAAATGGGTAGATTCAGATAGGATGTGAGGAAGAAGTTCTTCCCCAGGAGGGTGGTGAGACACTGGCACAGGTTGCCCAGGGAGGTGGTGGAAGCCTCATCCCTGGAGGTTTTGAAGGGCCAGGCTGGATGTGGCTGTGAGCAACCTGCTGTGGTGTGAGGTGTCCCTGCCCATGGCAGGGGGGTTGGACCTGGATGAGCCTTGAGGTCCCTTCCAACCCTGACAATTCTATGCAGCAGAGTAGTAGAAGGGATGTTTGTAAAAGCAGCAAATAAAGCTTGGATATAGAGATCAGAAACTGTCAGCATTTAGCTGATTCAAGAATCATGGCAGGGGGGGGTTGGAACTAAGATGATCCTTGAGGTCCCTTTCAGCTCTGACAGTTCTGTGACTCTGCAAAATGTTTTCACTGAGTCATTGCTTGCCACAGAGAAAAATAACAGCTGACCTTAATATCATAGTGATCCTTCAGGCCATCTTCAACGTGGTTTAAGAATTCAAATATGTCTAGCCTGTCCAAACAGCTATCCAAAAGAGTATACATGCACTCAAAAGCTGCTTTCCTGATGTCCAGCCCATCATCAACTGTGTGCTTAAATGGTCCCATTTCCACCTGCCAGCGAAGAAAAAGACAAAGTTAAGGAGGAAGAGATTCAGAGCAAGAAAAGAATCTCCTTCCAGATATTCAGCACTGCTGCTCTCACTTAGCATACCTCTCTGATTAACTCCTTCCTGACTTTTGTCTCGTTGTAGAGGTGAGGAAGCACAGTATCTAAGAGGTCCCTTATTAGCGATGGTTTGTTGTGCGCTGCGGAGTTAAAGGTCACCAGGGCCACTCTCCTGACGTTGAGGTCTGGGTCCTCCAGGGTTTTCAGGAAGTCACCTGCAGTCATGCACAGAAATCACTCAGGCTGTGAGGGGCTTGTTCATTTGCTGCACCAGAAAACACCTTTCCTGAGTTTTAACCTTTCTAAAGGTTAAGAGGAAGGAGGGAGGGAGAACACAGAGGCCGAGAAAGGGAGGGAGGGAGAACACAGAGGCCGAGAAAGGGAGGGAGGGAGAACACAGAGGCCGAGAAAGGGAGGGAGGAGAAAGGGAGGGAGGGAGAACACAGAGGCCGAGAAAGGGAGGGAGGGAGAACACAGAGGCCGAGAAAGGGAGGGAGGGAGAACACAGAGGCCTCAGCTGGTAAGACTCAGTACTCCCATATTTAGTGCCAGAGTAATTTCCATGGAAGAGAGACCAATACCTGCTATTTCAGCATGACTACACAAAGAAACCTATTCATTGTAATGATGTTCCAAGGATTCACATAACTGATATTCAGCATTTTATTCAATGCAACAGAAGTAAAAAACCACCACCCTCCAAATAAAAGGCCATCATTTCTTCTAAAGGTAGCCAAGTAAATTACTGACAACTGCATTTAACCTTCTCAATGACAAGTCTGAGAATGTGCATTCAAAAGCCAGCCCTGCAGTTGAAGAATCAGAACACCCCCTGTTAAAGAGACTATGAACATCGTGATTTTTAACCCCTAAAGCTCCATCCACTGAGAATCCCTCAATTAGGGTGAAACAAGCCCACTCAGCTGCTCTCAAGCCACCTCAGCCACTTTCACATTAGAGCTCCTGCAGTTCTATAGCATAGCCCTGTTAAAATAAATTCCTGCAGTAAAATATTCACTTCTCTGTAAGTAAAAGCCCTTGCTCTCCACAAAACTCTTGTGTTTTCAGAGATGATCTTTTTTGCCTCTATTGGCTTCAGCAGTACACACAATTTCTGTACACATCTTTAAAGCTGCAATTAATCCACTACAGAAACATTTGCCACAGCAGATGAAATAAATCTCTAATTCCCTGTCATGCAAATGAGAAAAAGATCAAAAAGCCACAGTGCTGCAAAGCTCTAAAGAGCTCTCAAGATAAATCATACTGATGGTACACTGAGAGACCTGATTAGCTTTTCCCTGCAAAAATATATACACTTACAAATGTTTTCAAAAGAGAGAAAGAATCCAGGGGAGAGAGAGAGAGAGAGAAAAAAAATCATCCAGGGGCAGAGAGAGAGAGGGAGAGAGAGAAAAAAATCATCCAGGGGCAGAGAGAGAGGGAGGGAGAGAAAAAAATCATCCAGGGGCAGAGAGAGAGGGAGGGAGAGAGAAAAAAAATCATCCAGGGGCAGAGAGAGGGAGGGAGAGAGAAAAAATCACAGGGAGGGAGAGAAAAAAACCATCCAGGGGCAGAGACAGGGAGGGAGAGAAAAAACCATCCAGGGGGAGAGACAGGCAGAGGAGGGAGGGAGAAAAAACCATCCCAGGGGCAGAGACAGGGAGGGAGAGAAAAAAACCATCCAGGGGCAGAGACAGGGAGGGAGAGAAAAAACCATCCAGGGGCAGAGACAGGGAGGGAGAGAAAAAAACCATCCAGGGGCAGAGACAGGGAGGGAGAGAAAAAAAACATCCAGGGGCAGAGAGAGGGAGAACCCAGGGGCATCAGCTGGTAAGACTCAGCATTTCCATGTGCAAACATCTTAAGTGATTGAAAGTGAAGTATTTTCAAGACCATCCTTCTGGATCAAGACAGCAGCTATCTCCATCAAACTGATAAAACTTGGCAAAAGCATGGGGAAGGCAATCAGCTTTTGTGTCCCATCTTCCTAAAAGCCCCCAGCTTCTTGTTGCCTTCACAGCTTCAAGATGGCATTTCTAATCACACACTTCTACAGCTCCAAATGCAAATGAACCAGGATTAATAATTGGCTATTATGGAAATGTTTTCTGTTTCACCAGTTCTCATCCCAGGCAAGCAGCACCAGAACAAGAGGACACAGTCTCAAGCTGTACCAGGGGAGGTTTAGCCTGGAGGTGAGGAAGAAATTCTTCCCAGCAAGAGAGCTTGGCCATTGGAAGGTGCTGCCCAGGGAGGTGGTGGAGTCACCATCACCGGAGGTGCTTAGGAAGAGACTGGATGAGGCACTTGGTGCCATGGTTTAGTTGATGAGATGGTGTTGGGTGATAGGTTGGACTGGATGATCTCCAAGGTCTTTTCCAACCTGGCTAATTCCTTATTCTGTATTCATTATCAGCTAATCCTAGTAGCTGCAAAATGCTTCCTTCTGAAAAGGCAACCACTTTTAAATGCAGTTCTACTGCCTGAAAAACACAGAGGCCACCAGTAAAAGTAAAGAACTTACCTATGCAGTTTTTCAGTAGAGGGTCTATGGGTTGTGGATGATCAGAAATAGTGAACTTGACAGCAGTAACCACTGAGCTTCGAGCATATGAGGAGCCTAAGGTGGAAGAGATTTGTGAATATGCAACAAGGAACCAGTGTGACTACAGAATTTAAACAGTGCTTTAAACATTCCTTTGACACTTCCAACAGACTTAGGGAGACTAAGCAAGAAATGTTATTTATTAGTAGCAAGGCTGGTAGTTAGTCATGCTGTCATTTACACCAAAAGGTCAACGTGCTGCAATTGGTTTGGAACAGAGTGCACTGTCAGCAAGTTTACTGGGTGGAGCAGCTGACACACAGGAGGGTTGTGCTGCCATTCAGGCTGGAGAGCTTGGCAGGGAGAAATTGAATGAAATGAAACAAGAGCAAGGGTAGAGTCTTGCACCTGGGTAAGAACAACCCCATGGAGCAGTATAGGCTGGGGACTGATCTGTTGGAGAGCAGTGAAGGGGAAAAGGACCTGGGGGTCCTGGTGAATGGAAGGTTGACCATGAGCCAGCAATGTCCTCTTGTGGCCAAGAAGGCCAAGGGCATTACAAGGGCTGTGGTTAGAAGGTCAAGAGATCTTCCCCTCCTATACTCTGCCCTGGTGAAGCCACATCTGGAATATTGAGTCAAGTTCTGGGCCACTCAGCATAAGAAGGGCCTCAGGGAGCTGCTTGAAAAAGTCCAGTGCAGAGCCACAAAAATGATGAAGGGAGTGAAACATCTTCCTTATGAGGAGAGCCTGAGGGAGCTGAGGGCTCTGTAGCTTGGAGAGGAGGAGCCTGAGAGGTGACCTTATTCATGTTGATAAAGATGTGCAGGGTGAGTGCCAGGAGGAGGGAGCCAGGCTCTGCTGGGTGCTGCCCAATGCCAGCACAAGGAGCAGTGGTGGAAGCTGAGGCAGAGGAAGTGCCATGGAAACAGGAGGAAAAATGTTTTCCCTGTGAGGGTGACAGAGCACTGGAAGAGGCTGCCCAGGGGGGTTGTGGGGTCTCCCTCTCTGGAGCTATTCAAACCCTGCCTGGATGTGTTCCTGTGTGATCTGCTCTAAGTGCTCCTGCTCTGGCAGGGGGGTTGGACTGGATGAGTTTCTGAGGTCCCTAAAATGCCCTAACTGTGATTCTGGAATTTGTCCATTTGTTGCCTGTGTTCCTTTCCTTTACATTTATAGCCCTTTGTCACAGGCAACACCATTAACTGAAATACCAGTCTGAAAGCAGGATATAAAAGCAATTCCTATTCTGTATGACTAACAATTTCCAATGGAAAAGGAACCACTAAGCTTCACATTGCTGAGAAGGGGGGGGGGGAGCAAAAGGGATTGGATATGGCACTTGAAGCCATGCTTTGTTTGTCATGAGGTGTTGGGTGATAGGTTGGACTTGATGATCTCTGAGATCTTTTCCAACCTGACTGATTCTATGATACAACTTCAAGAGTGTCACACAATCCAAGCAAATTCTTTGCAAAACCAGACCAGTTAAATAATGGATAACCCATGGCCACTTGCCACAACATGCACTCGAGCCACTCACCTGATGCCAAGTACCCCTTGAGTCGTGGCAGCAGAGTCTCTGGGTCTATTAACGTAAGCTTGCCCAAGCATTCAGCCACCACGTTCCTTGTGCCCTCCTCTGCACATTCGCAGTGCTTCAGGAGCAAGGCCCAGATGTTCTCAACATAGGGTTTGAGACCAATCACTGATGCAGAGCTAATGATTTCTTTCAAGGAATGAAGGAGAAGGTACTGCCTCTTGGGCTGACTCGTTATTTCCTGCAGGACAAAGGGCAGGTACTCGGGAAGGTTGCCGACGCTGATGCTGCCTAACGCATAGGACGCTGCCGATTTGACTTCCTCGCTGGGAGAAGAGAACGCTTCCAGTATCACAGACTTCAGCTCGATCTGCCCACTCAAGTCAATGTGATGCCCGACTTCCCCCAGAGAAAGCAGAGCCAAGAGCCGGATGGAATCCGTGGACCTCGAGTTCTTGACGTCCTGAATGAACTGGCCCACGACTGCAGGGCCTTCCTTAGGGCAGGCTCGAGTAAGGGCGGCAACGCATTTGGCAATGGAATAGTAAGACTGCTTGTGAGTGAGTGCTGTGCTCTGCGAGTACACCGGCCCCGTCAGCATGCGCAGCAAATCCATGTAGCCCAAGTTATTCGTCCCAGTCACAACCAAGGCTTGGAAAAACTCCAGCATGGCACTGAGCGCTCCACCCTGAAGCAGGGGCGACCTCACCAAGCCGATAAGTTCGTTGAGGATGGACCCACTGATCTTGGACAGGGAAGAAGGATACACTTTAGCCAGGGTGGTGAGAAAACTGATGGCCATTTGTGATACGTGCATATCGCTCTCGCTGATCAGAGGCGGAAGCTCGTCCAGCACGGCGTCGATCATGGCAGCTGTCAAGCTGTCACTGTAGTTTTTGATCAAAATGTCTAGAGCAGAGAGCGTGCCCAGTTTCAAAGCTCGCTGGTTCTTCCTCAGGAAAGAGGCAAGGATCGGAACTCCCTCCCCCAGGATTGGTCTCAAATCTATCTTCAGAGGAGAGCCAGCGATCAGCGTCATGGCCTTCACCGTCGTTAAGCGAGTGATCTCATTCTTCAGCCTCTCCAAGAAGATCTGAAGTGTACTAGGCAGGTCTGTGCCCAGGCTGTCACCCAGGCTACAAATTATCTGACCCATGCAAGATATTGCCCTTTCTTTCACCTCCTGATCTATGTCAGCAGCCTTCAATCTCTTGATTGTGCAAGTGAACAAGTCTTTGATGTAAGGTGTGGCATCAAAGGAGGAAGGCTGGTCCAGAGGCCGGATGACCTTCACCAGCTGTTGGGTAACCAAAAGCGCCTCTGACGTGATCTTGTAGAAGGGGTCTCCAACACAAGCTACAACTGGAGGTACCAATGCCTGAACGTGAGGGTGAAAGACCTGGGGGGAATGATTGCAGAGGATCACATACAAACAGGACAAAGCATCTATCTTCAGATTAGAAGAACTCGATTTGTCATTCAGTGAAAAAATGATTCCTGGAAGGAACAAGAGAAAAAACAGTATGTTATTTTTAGGGTAGGTTATTTACAGGCTGTTAGAACACTTCAAAGTTTCTGAAAGAAGGCAGTTATACAGCACCAAGGGTTGCCTGAATGCTTCCAACCCCCTTTTCACCAGTTGATTCAAACAATCAATACATTTTCAAGCTTCCTCTGCAAAGGAACAGGGGACAAGCAGCACTTGATGGTGTGTGATGTGTTTTCTTAATGAGAAAGGGATTCTAAGCCTTTAACTCTTCCAAGCTTACTTTTCCTTGTTTCAAAATTCAGTATTTTAGGTCCCACATTAATATATATTCACAAATATATAAAACCATTCATAGGTAAAAACATTTCACAGGATCACAGAATCACCAAGGTTGGAAGAGACCTCAAAGATCAAGTCCAACCTGTCACCACAGGCCTCATGACTAGACCATGGCACCAAGTGCCACATCCAGTCCCCTCTTGAACAGCTCCAGGGACATAAACATTCATATATAAATGTTCACATACATCTTCTTATATAAAATATTCACATATATAAATATTCATAATACGAATGAAGTACCTGAATGCCACAGAATTATGTGACTGCAGGTGAAGCCTGAGGAAACATGGAAAGGAGAAGGCTGCCATGGGGCAGGAAAAAGAGTCAACAAGGCCAAGGACAGTGTCCTACATTTCGGTCACAATGACCCCATGCAGTGCTACAGACTGGGGCATGAGTGGCTGGAGAGCAGCCTGGCAGAGAGGGACCTGGCAGTGCTGGGTGACAACAGCTGAACATGAGCCAGTAGTGTGCCCAGGGGGGCAAGAAGGCCAATGGCATCTTGGCTTGGATCAGCAATAGTGTGGCCAGCAGAAGCCATGGCTTACTTAGTCATGGTTTAGTAGTCATGAGGTGCTGGGTGACAGGTTGGATCTCTGAGGTCTTTTCCAACCCTACTGATTCTATGATTCTGTATTTTGCTCTCTTGAAATGATACATAAGGCAGTTTGACCTTTCCATTAAGAAGCCAATTAACTTTTTTTTTTACATAAAAGGAAAAAAAAGCAAACCTCAAACTCAGAGCCAAACTTTGTTTTCAAGAGACATCAGTAAAATATTTATATAGCTCCACACATTACTAGACTATTATGCCAGCTTATTTGCATAGATTCATAGAATCAACCAGGTTGGAAAAGACCTCAGAGAGCACCAAGTCCAACCTATCACCTAATACCTAACAGTCCCTGACAACTACACCATGGCTCCAAGTGCCACATCCAATCCCTTTTTGAACACCCCCAGGGATGGTGACTCCACCACCTCCCTGGGCAGCACATTCCAATGGCCAATTACTCTTGCTGGGAAGAACTTTCTCCTCACCTCCAGCCTAAACTTCCCCTGGCACAGCTTGAGACTGCGTCCTCTTGTTCTGGTGCTGCTTGCATGGGAGAAGAGACCAACCCCCACCTGGCTGCAACCTCCCTTCAGGTAGTCATAGAGAGCAAGAAGGTCTTCCCTGAGCCTCCTCCTCTCCAGGCTAAGCAACCCCAGCTCCCTCAGCCTCTCCTCCCAGGGCTGTGCTCCAGACCCCTCCCCAGCTTTGTTGCCCTTCTCTGGACTCATTCAAGTGTCTCAATGTCCTTCTTAAATTGAGGAGCCCAGAACTGGACACAGTATTCAAATAGAGAATAGAAGCAGCATGGCAAAGGTTTTGCAAAACAAAGAAAGCACAGTCAAGATTTAAAGATTTGAAAACCTCCTATCTGATCTACTAATGAATCTTTTAATGGTGATAATGCTTCTCATACCTGGTACAAGCACAGGAACATGTTGTGTTAGGGCTCCAGGTAACACATTAACTAGCTCGGTCAGCATGTTAAAGCAACACTGACGAGTCTTCACACTTTTCTCCTTCATCTGTTTGTGCAAGGCTTTCACTATGTTGGGCACCTGCAATCATCACACATCTGTTAATGGATTCAATAACTGACATTTCTTTCATCTCTGATCAATGGGAGGGGATATAAAGAAAGATCTGTCCCACCTCTCTCTGTCTGATATCTCTAAAGGGACTAGAGAAGTCACATAAACACTGGGAAATGAAGACTCAAAAGTTAACAGCTAGCCACAAAGATAGTGATTTAAAAGGTGAGTTGAAAGGAAGCAAACCTAAAGTTGTATTAATAGAAGTATAGAGGAAAACTTGAGAAGTCTCCCAAACTATTCATTTGGAAAACTTTCAGCACTATCCTTTTTATTACAGAACCACAGAACTGTCAGGGGTCAAAGGGACCTCAAAGATCATTTAGTTCCAACCCCCCCTGCCATGGGCAGGGACACCTCACACTACAGCAGGTTGCCCAGAGCCACATCCAGCCTGGCCTTCAAAACTTCCAGGGATGAGGCTTCTACCACCTCCCTGGGCAACCTGTGCCAGTCTCTCACCACCCTCATGGGGAACCTTCTTCCAAGCCCCCAACAAATATTATTCTGCCAAAGAAAATGTTATAGCAAATCAGCTTTTATCTCAATCATTAGAGATTATGCCAGTTTACCTGACTTGCTCTCTATGTCAGTACTACACTAACAAAGTCTGTGTATGAAGCATCACAGAATGGTCTGGGTTGGAAGGGACCTCCCAAGGTCATCCAGTCCAAACCCCTCTGCAGTCAGCAGGGACATCTTCAACTAGATCAGGCTGACCAGAGCCCTGTCCAGCCTCACTTTGAGTATCTCCAAGGATGGGGCCTCAACCACCACCCTAGGCAACCTGTTCCAGGGTTCTACCATCCTCATGGTAAAGAACCTGCTCTTAAATCCAATCTAAATCTGCTCTGCTCTAGTTTGAAGCCATTGCTCCTGGTCCTGTCACTGCA
Organism: Colaptes auratus; assembly: GCA_015227895.2. NCBI lineage: Eukaryota > Metazoa > Chordata > Aves > Piciformes > Picidae > Colaptes > Colaptes auratus. The sequence continues at coordinate 4,616,218 of CM037632.1, forward strand.
CGCTTTTGCAAACAGTCTCTCTCCATCCTTCTTGTAGCCCCTGAGCCTCCTCTTTTCCAGGCTGAACACCCCAGCTCCCTCAGCCTGTCCTCATAGCAGAGGTGCTCCAACCCCCTGATCATTTTCATGGCCCTCCCGTGGACCCTCTCCATCAGAAAGAATGACGTGGCACATGCCAAGAACTATCCTCATGAGCAGGGTATAACTGCAGTGTCTCTTCTCAAAGACCACCAACACATTCTCAAATCACCTGACTCTGAAGCATTGTCAGAGGTGTCTCTCCTTGCTCCATTGCATCAGGATCACAAAGCCAACTCTGCACAGGCCTAGTTTGTTTTAGAAGAGAGAGATATGCATGGAAAACATCTGCTTTCACATTCTCTTCACGCTCTTTGAACCTGGCTATTAAAGCAGGTGATACAGTCTTGTAGAACTCTGGAAGCATTTCGTGTCGTGTGCTAACCACAGCATCCAGGCATTTAGCAGCTGCACGCCTCACTTTCCAGCTCATGTCATCATCATCACTGTATTCATCATCACTCCCTTGAAGAAAAGAGGAAAAAAGATATCAATTATGCACATTCTTGTAGAATAGAATAGAAATAACCAGGTTGGAAAAGACCCTAGAGATACAATAGAATGGAATAGGATTAACCAGGTTGGAAGAGACATTGAGATCATCAAGTCCAACCTATCACCCAACACCATCTAATCAACTAAACCATGGCACCAGGCACCCCAGCCAGTCTCTTCCTAAACACCTTCAGTGATGGTGACTCCACCACCTCCCTGGGCAGCACATTCCAATGGCCAATCTGTCTTTCTGGAAGAACTTCTTCCTAACATCCAGCCTAAATCATTGAGTCCAACCTATCATCCAGATTCAAGTCTTGACAAATCATAGCATCCAGTTTTATTTTAAACAGTTATGAACACACTTAGGGGTTTCTGCATAAAGCACATAAAAGAAGTATGTCCAACAGAATCACAGAACTGTCAGGGTTCAAAGGGACCCCAAGGATCATTCACCAGTTCCAACCTCCAGCCTGGCCTGGCTGCAAGAACCTCCAAGGATGAGGCTTCCACCACCTCCTGAGCAACCTGTGCCAGTCTCTCACCACCCTCATAGGAAGAATTTCTTCCTAATGTCTAATCTAAATCTCCCCTCCTCTAGCTTGAATCCATTCCCCCCAGTCCTATCACTCCCTGACACCCTAGAAAGTCCCTTCCCAGCTTTCTTGTCGCCCTCTTCAGATACTGGAAGGCCACAATTAGGTCCCCTCTGAGACTTCTCTTTTCCAAACTGAACAACCCCCTGGGTAGCCTGTTCCAGTGTCTTACCACCCTTATGGTGAAGAACTTCTTCAGATGGTGCTGGGTGATAGGTTGGACTTGATTATCTCAAAGGACTTTTCCAACCTGGTTAATTCTATCCTATTCTATTAAACATAGATAAAATGCATTCTAAACTGCCTAAATTATTAGGCTGGTTATTTTCCCTGCCAATTTGTTCATGCTGGTGTTACAGGTGTATGTGAAATGCACACAGGACATGGTATTTCTTAAAAATCATAGAATTGTTAGGGTTTGAAAGGACCTCAAGGATCATCTAGTTCCACCCCCCTGCCTCGGGCAGGGACACCTCACACTGGATCAGGTTGCTCAGAGCCACATTTCTCATCACATCTACAGCCTAACTACTTATTTAAAGCATATTCCTCTTTATTAGTGGCATAAAAGTCAATGCAAATACAACTTCTAGCCAACTAAGATTCATCAAATTAATCTGCTTGGTTTTTTTTTTTTCCAGGAGTACATCAAACCCCACTCTGCCCCTGAAAAGGACAACAACAAAATACATGCACAGACGTCACAAACTGACTTGCTGTGTGCTGGAGCAGCAACTATGCAACTCACTCCTTAAAGCAATGAGAATGTTATGCTCTGGGTTCAGTTCACTTGCATGTGTGAGTTTTTCTAATGCTTACATGTGGCAAAGTGTTTCCACCATGATTAACAATAAATACCTTGTGCCTCTCAGTCTAAACTTCTCTTTTATCCTGCAGAAAAATACTGAGTAGTTTGCAATTTTCAAGCCACTCTGATTTTATGTATGAGGTAATAGAGTGGAAATTACTGAGAAGCTTTTCCCATGCTGAATACATTTTTGTCAATTCAATAATTGATGTTGTTCTCACTTTAGCTGTATCATCCTATGATGATACATCCTAGCTGTATCAGCCTTTTTTCACCTCTCAAGTATTTTGTCTTGTATTTTATGTTCACTCTTGGAATTATTTATCTACAGTAACAACATCCTATGCTTTTATTACAAGAATTGAGTTCATCAGGCATGTTTAAAACCAGTACCAAAAATGAGTACAGAAGTCCACAAATCATTCATATGTTGGTATTTGTTAGCTGTACACCTCCCCCCAAATAGAATAGAATGGAATGGAATGGAATGGAATAAGACCAGACCAGACCAGGTTGGAGAAGACCTTTGAGATAATCCAGTCCAACCTATCACCCAACACCATCTCATCAACTAAACCATGGCACCTAAACAGCTCCACCACCTCCCTGGGCAGCACATTCCAATGGCCAATCTCTCTTGCTGGGAAGAACTTCTTCCTCACCTCCAGCCTAAACCTCCCCTGGCACAGCTTGAGACTGTGTCCTCTTGTTCTGGTGCTGCTTGCCTGGCAGAAGAGACCAAGCCCCACCTGGCTACAACCTCCCTTCAGGGAGTTTTAGAGAGCAAGAAGGTCTTCCCTGAGCCTCCACTTCTTCAGGCTAAACATCCCCAGCTCCCTCAGCCCTTCCTCACAGGGCTGTGCTCCAGACCCCTCCCCAGCTTTGTTGCCCTTCTCTGGACATGTTCCAGCAACTCAACTGAGGGGCCCAGAACAAATACAGATCTTCTCAGGCTGACTACAGGCTTACAAATATTTCTTCTCCCTCAGATCAAAAAGAGAGTAATACCTTGATCATCATCATCACCACCATCAGCATCCATAGCATTTTCATCCTCATCTTCATCATCGTAATTGTAATTAGGATCATAGGTAAGGTATTTAAGACAGATGTTTATAATAGTAGACACATGAGGATAAACTTCTTTAGGACATCTGTGGAAAGACAAAAATGTAAATCAGTGTCAAATCCCTCTGAAAAATTAAAATATGTCTAAAAGACATCATGCCACAGGCTGTGCTTTTGAGACACTAATCCAAACCAGATACCATCAATGCATCCATGTGAACTACTGAAATTCAGAGAAGGAGGTCAGGAAGGACAATGCTACTATGCAACTGGATCTGCTGAACTGAAAGAATGCAGAGGGCCCAGCTATAGAATCACAGAATTGTCAGGGTTGGAAGGGACCTCAAGGATCAGCCAGTTCCAACCCCCTGCCATGGGCAGGGACACCTCACACTGCAGCAGGCTGCCCAGAGCCACATCCAGTCTGATCTTAAAAACCTCCAGGGATGAGGCTTCTATCTCCACCTCCCTGAGCAACCTGTGCCAGTTCTCACCACCCTCATGGGGAAGAACTTCTTCCCAACATCCAGTCTGAATCTACCTACTTTTCATTTTTTTCCACTCCTCCCAGTCCTATCCCTCCCTGACACCCTCAAAAGTCCCTCCCCAGCTTTCTTGTAGCCCCCTGCAGATACTGCAAGGCCACAGTTTGGTCTCCTTGGAGCCTTCTCTTCTCCAGACTGAACAACCCCAACTCCCTCAGTCTGTCCTCATAGGAGAGCAGCTCCAGCCCTCTGCTCATCCTTGTGGCCCTTCTCTGGACACCTTCCAGCACCTCCAGATCCTTCCTGTAAGAGGGGCTCCAGATGTGTTTGGACATCCATTTCTTTCCCCTCACTACAGAATAAAAATAGGATGCTTTCCCCCTCCCATCTGTCTACCTAACAATGGCATAGCAGAGTTTCTGAAGTGCAGACAAAACACACTGCTGAACAGTTAAGTTACAAAGCAGATTTACAGGAACAGTTCAAGCTCAAAGCATGCAAAAATACTTTGTACAGCTTGCAACCAAATGGCACACTGTTAGATCTTATGAAAAAAACCTGGAACAGGTAGCTCAGGAAGAACTTACCTCCTAACAAAGGATTCAAAGGCTTGAATGCAATACTCTCGTAGCTCATCATCATCTACATTACAAAACTTTACCACCAGAGGAATTATTTTCTCCAGATATTCACCTGAGAAGAGAAAAAAATTAGTAATGTAATTACTCTCACCTGAAAAAAACCAACCACAGCACAAAACTTTTCAAGTTCCAGAGAATTGATATGTTTTTCTTACCTATTCTATGACCTGCTTGCCTACTGATAGCAGCAATACACTGTATATAGGTCCTAGTTGTTGACATGGAATCATTTTTAGACAGCTCTGTCAACAGATGTTCAATGAGGTCAACAAAAACCATATTGCCACAACTCATAACCAGGTGACCAAGAGCAATGATGGTTCTTTTCCTCACAGCAAGTCTGGGGCTAGTCAGCTGGGGGAGCAGACAGGTCAGAATTGAAGGGTGGAAGTTAACAAGCAGTCCTCCTTGCCTTAAAACAGACAAAACACAAACTCAAACCAATTGCATCTAGATAACTTTGTTCATACAACTGTACAACAATTTCTTTCAATACTCTCAAAACATCAGAAACATCCCAATTAAGTCTTTTAAATGTAAGCTTTGGAACTTTTAAAAACAAGAAGTTAGTCTAAGGTATACCCTCAAAGCCATAAACATTAAAGTAAGCTTCAAATCACAGTTCTCAGAGGAGTACATAATGAAGTAATTGATCTATCAAACAACTTCTCTTCAATACATTCACTTTTTCCTTTCTTAACTGAAGTTTTACCTATACTTCAGACCTTGCCATATTATTTCACACAACTTAAAAGTAGCTTCAATCTGACATGGTCAGTATTACACCTGCATTCAGCAGCACTTTGGAGGAGGAAGGTTTACCTGCTCAACATATCAGCCATGATATCCAGTGCCTCCAGTTGTACAGACACATCCTCCTGCTTGGCTATAGCACTAGTGAGACGCCCTGTGATCTTTTTGCAGACATTAGCTGCTAATGCAGAGCCTGCAAAGACAAGAGAACCTCAGCATTTTCATAAATAAGTTGGACAAAAAATCCAGTTTTTACATCAGAGAGATTTTGCTGTCTGTGATCATGGAAAGCAACCTCAGCTCACTAGCTTTTCCCACTCAGCAAAGCAAGCTTGAAGAGCCAGTTTGGTTTGCTAATGTAACATGAGTTTTGTGTTGAAGCTGGAAGACTAGCTATGTAGAAACACACTCAGGAGGGCTTCCTAATTGTCCCATAAGGCACACAGAGACAGGACACTGCTTTTGGCAGGGCAAGCATCAAAAAGCAAAGGCCAACATAAGTCAACAGGATAATTAGAGGGCTGGAGCACCTCTCCTGTGAGGACAGACTGAGGGACTTGGGGTTGTTCAGTCTGGAGAAGAGAAGGCTCCCAGGAGACCTAATTGTGGCCTTCCAGTATATGAAGAGTGGGACAAGAAAGCTAAGGAGGGACTTTTGAGGGTGTCAGGGAGTGATAGGACTGGGGGGGATAGATCCAAGCTAGAGGAGGGGAGATTCAGGTTGGATGTTAGGAAGAAGTTCTTCCCCATGAGGGTGGTGAGAGACTGGCACAGGTTGCCCAGGGAGGTGGTGGAAGCCTCACCCCTGGAGGTTTTTGCAGCCAGGCTGGATGTGGCTCTGGGCAACCTGCTGTAGTGTGAGGTGTCCCTGCCCATGGCAGGGGGATTGGAACTGGCTGATCCTTGAGGTCCTTTCCAACCGTAACAATTCTATGATTCTAAATTAAATCACTACAGGGAAAAATAAAGGAATAAACTAAAAGATAAGGCAAAGCACAGGAGTAGCAAGAACCAGAACATTGTACAGAACAGCTGGATAATGAAAAAAAAAAAAGATTTTGCAGAAGCCACTTAAACACCTGAAATGCTATACAATACAATACACCAGGTTGGAAGAGACCTTCAAGATCATCACGTCCAACACCCATCAACCAATCCAACCCACCTAAATACAATACAGTGCAATACAGTGCTCCTGAAATGTTTGAGAAAGGAGAAAACAAACAAACAAAAAGTATACCCCAAGTAAGTACCTTAAGTAAAAAAAATCTTTACCATAACTCCATAGTTTCCCTTTCCTCCACTGTCTAACATTTTTTTGGTGTTAATAGAACCATAGAATTGTCAGGGTTGGAAGGGACCTCAAGGATCAGCCAGTTCAAACCCCCCTGCCATGGGCAGGGACACCTCACACTGCAGCAGGTTGCTCACAGCCACATCCAGCCTGGCCTGAAAAACCTCAAGGGATGAGGCTTCCACCACCTCCCTGGGCAACCTGTGCCAGGCTCTCACCACCCTCATGGGGAACAACTTCTTCCTAAATGTCATGGCAACACTCAATGGATAGTTCTCATCTTCATTTGCATGAAGTGAAATTAATGACATTCCAACCTGTATTAAATCTTATTTATCCTTTTTCAATGGCTTACTCTTAACTCTGTGACTAAAACTAAACACAATTAGACAGATGTATTACCACAGAGGCTAAGGAAAAAAACAGAGACAACAATGGTTGATTTGAGATGAAGCAGTAACAGCTACATTCTTTTTGTATTAGGAATAATACAATACAATAAATCCAGGTTGGAAGAGACCTTCAAGATCATCGTGTCCAACCTATCAACCAATCCAATCCACACTAATTGCACTGAAATATTTTGCTACATTTGTTTGAGCTTTACCTCCACCCCAGTACCTCCTTTTGTTTTGTTTAGCTAAACAACGGAATAAGAGCTTACACATCTCAGCACTGCTAGAGAAAAGCAAGAACTACATTTGCAGTAGGCTTGCAATAAAGGATGCTAAAACCTCAGCTGCTTTCTTTTAATTTCATTTTAACTGCATTACCAATGGCTTTTAATCACTGTTCTGTTCTCATTCATACAGTACAATATCTGAAAGCACCTGAATCCAAAAAGAAAAGGAGTACTGTCATTAAACTGTGAAGTCTTCATCATTATTCTCTCTTTTGCAGGAATCAAAATTGCCTTCATTTCAAAGGGCAGGTAAGAATTTCAGTCCTTTAACAGGCTATGGTTAGAAACACAAGCTGCCTTCCACAACACTTAGCAGAAACTGAGACAAGAAGCCAGATCATGCAAGAGAAATGCCCAAGTCATAATCAACCCTAAAAGCATACCACCAATCAAAAGCAAGGTGAGAGGTAGCTCTTCCTACAGCCTAGGAATGTTCCACCAGGCAATTATTACAAGAGGAGCTTTTGCACTCAATTTGCTATACCACAGCTCATGTATTGCAAGTTAGGTTTTCACAGGAATGCAATTCTTCAGTAAAAACAAACAAGCAAACAAACTTCTGACTGGAAATTCAGTCAGAGAGGCAGCAACTAAAAACAATTATCTGTGCGACACGCCTGTTCCTCTGACAGAAATAATTCAGTTCATTTAACACTGGAACTAATTTCCCCTAAAGGACCTAGTATTTGCATTTCTTTTAATTGCCAAGGGAATGCCAAAATTAAATGCTCTTGAGTACAAAATGCCTTACCACTGGAAGCTGGGGGGAGTTCTCCAATCACAGTTTTAAGGCCAATGCTTGAAATGTCACGTAGCTGTTCCTTGTCTGAAAGCATGTTTGTACAGAGGGTATCTACAATGGTCTCCACTTGGTACTCCTTCACTTTACTCACCAAAGGACCAAGGCTGTAGGGAGAGAAGAAAGTATTAAATCAGCAAACCTTAAAAACCTCTCATGTCACTATTTTGCAATCATAGAAACAGTAAGGTTGGAAAAGACCTCAGAGATCATCAAGTCCAACCTATCACCCAGCACCTCATAACTAATTAAAGCATGGCTCCAAGTGCCACATCCAATTCCTTTTTGAACACCTCCAGGGACAGGGACTGCACCACCTCCCTGGGCAGCACATTCCAATGGCCAATCTCTCTGGGAAGAACTTTCTCCTGACATCCAGCCTAAACCTCCCCTGGCACAGCTTGAGACTGTGTCCTCTTGTTCTGGTGCTGCTTGCCTGGGAGAAGAGACCAACCCCCACCTGGCTACAACCTCCCTTCAGGGAGTTGGAGAGAACAAGAAGGTCTCCCTTGAGCCTTCTTCTCTCCAGGCTAAACACCTCCAGCTCCCTCAGCCTCTCCTCACAGGGCTGTGCTCCAGACCCCTCCCCAGCTTTGTTGCCATCCTCTGGACACCTTCCAGCAACTCAACATCTTTCCTAAACTGAGGAGCCTAGAACTGGACCCAGGACTCAAGGTGTGGCCTAACCAGTGCTGAGCACAGGGCACAATGACCTCCTGTTCCTGCTGGCCACACTATTCCTGATACAAGCCAGGATGCCATTGGCCTTCTTGGCCACATAGATGCCAATGGGACCCTGGGGTGCACTGAGAGCAGTGTGTCCAGCAGATCCAGGGAGGTTCTCCTCCCCCTCTACTCTGCCGTGGTGAGGCCCCTCCTGGAATACTGCATCTAGTTCTGGGCTCTCCTGCTCAAGAGGGACAGGGATCTGCTAGGGACAATCTGATTTAAGAGTTTGAGCCAGTTCCAAGGTTCCACTAGATTTGTGCTGAGAGGTTTCAAGTGCTGAGCTAAGAGGCCATGTCTCCCAGTGCAACTGACAGAGCCAAGCATTACAGATCAGACACCATGGATGCTCCTGTGGCTTAGCAAGAGAGGGTCCAGCATTACAGATCAGACACCATGGATGTCATTTAAGAAATGCCCAACAGAAGTAAAAGGCAGCAAGGAAGATGTGCAAACAGGAGGACATGAGCAAATGAGATTTATATTTAGAATGCAATAGTAACACCCCAGTGCCACAAATTGAGGCAAATTGCCATTTCCTCCCTTTGCAGAGTAGTTTACAGAGATATATAAATAGGTATTTTTAAATCTACAAAACCCACCTGTGGTGCAACATTCCTAGAAGACTGTGGTGGGTTGCAGTTCACAAGAGAACTGTTAAATGAGATACTGACTGGTCTCTGGTGAAAGGCTTAAAAAGAAGCCCTTTTAAGTGCACAGAAACAAAGATATAATGGAATGGTTTTTCACCTTCCACAGCAGATACACCTACTGCTTGCAGAAATGAACAGCCCTGACAGAACAAGCTTTGTAAAGGCAGACAAACCTTGGGCCCTAACCTGACACTGCCCTTTCATCTGGGAAAAAGGCACTCTACTGGAATTTTTAGATTCCATCAAACCACCTCCACAGATACTAAGAGCTCCTGGAGTTTACAGGACAATAGCCACAATCTAATCTTATTAAATTAATACTGCAATCCTATTAAAACAACTTCTGGACACTAATACTGGTAAAGACCAGACAGGCAAACTCCTGATAAATCTGTACACAAGGATCTGCCAATACACAGTTATTACCAACAATTAGCTAATTGTCTCCCAGACTCAAGCCATCCCTGACTGCATTCCTAGAAGTTGAAACCTTTTGTCCTGCTGCCCAGAAAAGCTCACAGTTTCCTCCACAACTCAGTTTCACTCTTCAGACAAGCTTTCCCTTGACAGTGTTTCATCATCCAGCACGCACTTGCAGCCCAGAAAGCCAAGCAGAGCCTGGGCTGCAGCAAGAGAAGCAGAGCCAGCAGGGCCAGGGAGGGGATTCTCCCCCTCTGCTCCACTCTGCTGAGACCCCACCTGGAGTACTGTGTCCGGTTCTGGAGCCCCTAATACAAGAAGGATCTGGAGGTGCTGGAAGCTGTCCAGAGAGGGCCACGAAGATGATCAGAGGGCTGGAGCTGCTCTGCTATGAGGACAGACTGAGGGAGTTGGAGTTGTTCAGCTTAGAGAAGAAAAGGCTCCGAGAAACCTAATTGTGGCCTTCCAGTATCTGAAGGGGGCCACAAGAAAGCTGGGGAGGGACTTTTGAGGGTGTCAGGGAGTGATAGGACTGGGGAGAATGAAACAAAACTGGAAATAGGTAGATTGAGATTGGATGTTAGGAAGAAGTTCTTCCCTATGAGGTGTCCCTACCTGTGGCAGGGGGGGTGGAACTGGATGATCCTTGAGTTCCCTTCTAACCCTGCCAATTCTATGATTCTATGACACCATCCTTTCATACATCAACTGTGACCAGAAGCAGACCTTCACTACAACAGTTGTCCCATATGTGAAAACCTCTCAAATAATGACAAGCACTTTTTTACTAAAACCTGAACTATCAAACACCTGCTACATTCTTTTGATGTAAACAGGTTTTATTGTTCAAATGTAACTAAAATGATCACAGCAAAGACTGATCAGTTAAATCCTCCTCAGTAAGGTACAGGAACCCTTTTCTGCTGATGTTCTAGAGATGACCAAGCCACTGAAACAAGGAAGTCATTCACACAGCTGCTTGAAATTACAGTTTCTAGAAAGTGCTAAATCAGATTTTACTTGAATTAGTGTCTTCAGCCCTATTTATTCAGCCTACTAATCCAATAAAGCTGACATATGAATCGTGAAGCCAATCTTATAAAAAGATTGCCTCAAGCTTTTCTGGCCCTTAAAAATCAGTAAATATCAATTGCAGACCTTACTGTTAGCCTCAGATTACAAACTAAGCTTATCAGAAGCTGAAAAGGAACTATAACCTTATTTCATATAATCAGTTCTGAATACAAAGCTTTTGCACTTAAGCACACTTTAGACCCTTGAAAGCAGTTTCAGGTGTTTGATGTGTTCTTTCATCTTTGATGTGTCCTTTCACTAGCCAACACTTTTTGTCCAGTCATTCAGCTGCCTGTAAACGCTGACTATAACACAACATCTGCTTTAGGCTGCATACATTAGAAAACAAAGATAGTGTAGCTCCCTATTAGGAAGAGGAACACCAACTCATAGAATCATAGAATTGCTAGAGTTGGAATAGACCTCAAGGATCACCCAGTTCCAACCCCCTGCCATGGGCAGGGACACCTCACACTACAGCAGGTTGCTCACAGCCACATCCAGCCTGGCTGCAAAAACCTCCAGGGATGAGGCTTCCACCACCTCCCTGGGCAACCTGTGCCAGTCTCTCACCACCCTCATGGGGAACAACTTCTTCCTAACATCTATCTGAATCTACCCAGTTTTAGGTTTTTTTCCATCCCCCCCAGTCCTATCACTCCCTGACACCCTAACAAGTCCCCCCAGCTTTCCTGTAGGCCCCTTCAGATACTGGAAGGCCACAATTAGGTCTCCCCAGAGCCTTCTCCTCTCCAGACTGAACAGCCCCAATTCCCCAGTCTGCCCATCATCTGTTATACTCTAAAACAATCCATATTTTAATGGCTACCAAATGAGCACATTTGATTACAAGGAAGAGTTAAAACTTATAAATGGGGAGAAGAAAAAAAATGATGATTCAAATTCGCAAGCCAGCATGACGTGCAGCAAGTCTATTACCACAGCATCCAAAACACTTTAAAGCTGCTGAACTGGATCAGCCACACAGCCACCAGTATGTGCATCATCCTGCTCATACTAATGACTCAGGCTCACAGCATAAGGCAGGGTTTCCTATATTGACCTGCAGCCAAGAGAAGTCACACTTGTAAAGTCAGAGAAGCTACACAGAATCAACCAGGTTGGAAGAGACCTCCAAGATCATCAAGTCCAACTGATTACCCAACCCTAACTAATCAACTAGACCACGGCACTAAGTGCCTCATTCCAGGGTATCACCAGCCTCATGGGAAAGAACTTCTTCCTAACACCCAGTCTCAATCTACCCAGTTCTAGGTTTTTTCCAATTCCCCCTAGTCCTATCACTCCCTGACACCCTCAAAAGTCCTTCCCCAGCTTTCTTGTGGCTCCCTTCAGATACTGGAAGGCCACAATTAGGTCTTATCGGAGCCTTTTCTTCTCCAAGCTGAACAACTCCAACTCCCTCAGTCTGTCCTCATAGCAGAGCAGCTCCAGCCCTCTGATCATCTTCGTGGCCTTCTCTGGACACCTTCCAGCACCTCCAGATCCTTCTTGTATTAGGGGCTCCAGAACTGGACACAGTACTCCAGGTGGGGTCTCAGCAGAGTGGAGCAGAGGGGGAGAATCCCCTCCCTGGCCCTGCTGGCTCTGCTCCTCTTGCTGCAACCCAGGCTCTGGTTGGCTTTCTGGGTTGCAAGTGCTCACTGCTGGCTCCTGTTGAGCTTCTCATCCACCAGCACCCCCCCAGGTCCTTTTCTTCAGGGCTGCTCTCAAACCAGTCCCTGCCCAGCCTATATCAGTGCCTGGGATTGTCCCAACCCAGGTGCAGGACCTTACACTTGGTCTTGTTGAACCTCATGAGGTTGTCATGGGCCCACACTGTTCTACCTGAACAGGAAGCTTCCCAAACAAACTGCAAATCTTTCCTTCCTTTCTCACAGAAAAGTGTGTCTCAAATACAGATTCAAAGGTACACAAGCTTGCCTGAAATCCTTATTCTTAGAAAGGGAATCTATACTTAAATGATCTTCAAGGAACAGTCTCATGATAGTTCCTGTTGTAAAGCCTGTAAGTTCACCAGGGTATTTAAATTAATAAAGATCACAGAATCACAGTGTGGTGAGGGTTGGCAGTCACCTCTGGAGGTCTAGTCCAAACCCACTGCTCAATATTTAAACACAGATTATGCTTCCCTCAAATAAACATCCTAGCAAATCTGTAACAGAAACACACAAGTAAAGAATGACAACACAAAACATTTTAAACCCACAAAAAGCCAAGAAACATATGCTGTCTGAAATTAACCTTCCATTGAATTGGGCTTACACTCAGTGATGTAGTAGATGGAAGACTTTAAATCACAGCTTGAACTGTCTCAGAAAAACTACAGCTTGATAGTGTTCAACCTCTCCCATCCCTCCTCCCCAATACTGTTTCTACAAATGCTTGCCTGATTGCAGGAGGAGAGCACGAAGCTAGAACAAGATTTAAGTCCCCAAACCAGTCTACAACAAAATCAGATAAGCAATAGTGCAAGAAAAGAGACAAGGTGGGCAAGAATAAAGCAGCAGCAGCAGCATTAGCTTAGAATGGCTTACAATTGGCATGGAACAATACCATGAGCATAAGCTGCCTTAAAAAGAGAAGACTCCTTCAGTGTGGCTTTTTTTGGCCTTCAAAGCCTATCTGCAAGTGGAAGTGGCTGTGATGCCAAAACCACCCCCTGATACATTCAGGAATGAGTACATTCAGGATGAAAGTTCACAATCTACCTGAAAACTTTTTCACTGTGTTTCTTGTCCCATTTACAGTAAATCTAGCACTGTTCTTCAGCAATATCTGGATTTCTCAAACAGAGTCCCAACTTTGCATAAATCCTCCTATTTTTATTGAGTCAAGTAGTATTTTATCAGTATGCCAAAGTAACCTTTAAACAAAGAATGGCTAACAAGGAAAAGAACGGGACATGTACACATGCACACAGCCACATCTATTTTCTCTTTCTCTCCCCTTTGCAATTTCTCTTTATGTTGTAAAAGTAGTACTTCAGATGCAAAATCCTAGCACTGCCATTAAAGATTTTCATATAACCTGGGGCTGTGCACTAATATAAACATAAACCAGCTTTGGTGTGTACATGAAAGATCAATGCTGTAGGTACACTGCAACATAACTTTTCCAGAAAGTGCTTCACACAGAGTGTGAACTGAAAGTGTTTCACACAAAGACAATTCTAAGCCTCAGCCAAGTTTCATGACCTACTCCTCCAACTGAGTACAAGCAATCTGCTTCAAAGCCACAGAACTTGAGCTGTTCCAAAAGGAATTTAGACATTTCAGAAGTGTGAATCAAAAAGAAACTTAGCATTTTGTGTTGTTAATAAAAGCATTTTTAACACTGCAAAGCAGTGGAAAAGTAGTGACAATTACTATACTGCCAATAGTAAACTTCAGTAGGAACAGTGAGTTTCAAGCTAAAGTTTCTTTCTCTGTGCAAGGTTTCTGGTAACCATCACTTAAAATACTTCAGAAGTTGAAGCAGCACTGCTTCTAAGTACACAAGCAGATGTATGCACAGGCTATAATTTTCTGCTTTGCTAGTCAGATAGGGCAAACTGTAAAGAATAACAAGCTGAAACCAACTAACTCAGCTAATCTCACTGAGAAGCTTCTCTTCCAAGTTGTCCCAAGCTCTTGGGTAGCAAGTTTACTTCAGTCCATTCCTCATGGAATGTAGGTAGCACAGATGGAACATCAAACAAAAACCTAAGCTCATGAACAAGAAACATTCTCAGGAACACTAGAAGCTTTTTAACAGAGAGGCTCCTCTTAGAGGCACAAAAGTCAGAAGGGTCAAGAACAAAAAGAAAGTCATAATAAACATAGCACCTCTTCAAAGGGTGCTCTGGAAAAGCCACATGTGAAGTTAAATAAAGTCAGGAATAGATACTACTGAAGCAACAGATGTCTGAAATGCAAGTAACTGCACTTGACCCCATAAAACATTTACAGTTCCTCTGAAGCATGTAAAACCATTAACAACAGTACTCTGAATGCTAGTTGAGAGGTAAGTTCCATGTTTGATAACCAAGACAACATATTTACATCTCATATTTTCATCTCTGCTTGTAAACTACTCCCATACTACAATTCTTCCCCTACACATCACCTACCCTCTCACAGTGAACCATAAATGTGGCAACCACCAGGGAATTATGCTCTTTTAAATTATATTGAGCACTCAAGCACTATCCATATACCTTCAGCCAGGACTGCAGGTGCTATTTCTCACCTGAAACCCCAAATGTTAACCTGTAGCATCAGCAAAAGACAGGCAGGTAACCTATATATACACAAGGGCTCCTCTGTGGACATCAATGCAATCATTATTTTGCACAGCAACAGTTCCTTCAAAGTGCTCTATGTTGTTCAGTCATTAAACAATTCTTTACACCATATAAAAAGGATACCTACCATTTCACAGCTAAGTTTTGCACCTCACCATTTTTGTCTTCCAGTAATTTCAAGATCATCTTCACCACCTTCCTTTCACTGTCATCATCCAGCTTGATAGAATCTTTCTGTAGTTCTGTCATCAAGTCATTAGTAGCCATAAACCTGACAAAAGAAAGTCAGGTGAGTATTGCTAAAAGGACAGAGGTTAACCAGGGGGCTCAGGATTCAAGATTCTCAGTTTCCAGCATTTTTAATCAAACAAATCACATTTAGAGTTGGATTATTGTCACTTGCTTTGTAATATAAGCAGTACATACTTTAGTCACAGAGTAAAAAGGGGGGTGGGGGGGTAGTATTTAATTTTAGTTAGGCCATCATCCTTTCCTGGTAAGAACAGCTACCTATTTCATTTCATCTGTTTACAGTATATGCCAAATGATCTCTACAAAGAAAAGCTGACACTTTCCCCTGTTCATTACATATATTGATGGTATAAAAAAAAGCTTTTTTTATTTAAGACTCTTAAAAAAAAAATCTCCACTCTGAGCTTATTTAATAACTACTCCTAAGTGAGAAGAAAAATTAGTGGGATTCAAGTATTTTCCAACACAACTCACCCAAGTCAAACATTAGTGAAAGGAGAAATAAAAGCAAAGCTGGTTTATGTGTTTTTCATTTTCTTGCCCTATACAGGCTAGTTTGTTTATAGTCTAGACAATGGCCAATCACATTTATTCAGCCATCAATTTGGGGTGCCACATTAAAGACCAAAATTCATTACTAGGAGATCGAGCAAATTCATTAATTAAGAGCACTGTCATACCCCCCCATGTAAGAACATACTGAGAAGTTACTTGGCAAAAATATTGCTTTTATGCCTTTGGTTTCTTCTCCTCCTGAAGTCAGTGTTCCAATCTGTTCTTTTGTAAGTATCCTCTCTCCTCAGAAGTTAACACACAAATGCGTTACACAGTTATGAATCTCATGGGCTTCAGCATCAATCCCCACCCCCATTCAAAGCCTCAGACAAAGATGGTTTGCAATGAAACAGTTAAAGTTGACAGGTGGACTTCAGGTACAACAGCCTCAACAGACATCACTCGAGCTCAGGTCATACTTGGAAGGTTTTCTCTGCAGCCTGACCTGCTGAATGCTCTGCAGAATCTTAATATGCATCTCAAGTGCCAGATGCTGACCCTGACATAAAGGACCTTTACTTGTCCTGGCTTTTAATATAGTCTGTCCCAAAGTGTTTCTAAGATAAGGCCTCACACATTTTTTGTTCACTTCAGCAGTCCCACTGAGGCAAACCTGTAATCTGGCAGGAACCAGATGGGTTCATGAACAGATGATGAATGTGAATGGCATCAGCAATGCAAGGAAAAAGGTTATTTGAGAAGTAAAGGTAACGGACCTCCAAAGGCCAACTAGTCCAACCCCCTCTGCAGTCAGCAGGGACAGCCTCCACTAGAGCAGGCTGCCCACAGCACTGTCCAGCCTCACCTTGAATACCTCCAGGGATGGGGCCCCAACCACCTCCCTGGGCAACCTGTTCTAGGGTGCAACCACCCTCATGGTGCAGAGCTTGTTCCTAACATCCAATCTAAATCTGCTCTGCTCTAGTTTGAAGCCACTGTCCCCCATCCTGTCACTGCAGGCCTTGGCAAACAGTCTCTCCATCCCTTTTTGTAGCCCCCTTCAGGCTGCTGTTAGGTCTCCCTGGAGCCTCCTCTTTTCAAGGCTGAACACCCCCAGCTCCCTCAGCCTGACTTTGTAGCAGAGGTGCTCCAACCCCCTGATCACTTTCATGAACATTCAAAAACAGTCTCCATGTTACTGCTACCTTGACCCCCTCTTCTTGAATCTGAATGGTCTCCCCTCACTTTCTTGGGCAACAGCTCCCACTTCCTAGCCTCAAGAGTTCACATGGATTCACCACCCGCTTGTGACAAGCTCCTAAACCAAGCAGAGCTTGCACATCCTCAGCACATGAGCAGCTTCAGCACCCAACTACAACTGGCAGACTCCTCCATTAAAAAAACAACAACCAACAATGGTGTAGGCAGGCCTGGCAACTGAATTTCAGACTAGCTGGTATTTAGAAACATGGTCTGTAGTAGTTCAGATGTGGCTTACAGTCACAACTGCTTCCTCTTCAGGCACGTCAAACCTAACCTGGCGCAGAGCCGCAACGTGTCAGCAGTTCCCTGTATCTTGTACTCAAGAGCAGTCATTCTCCTCCAGCAAGGAGTCTACTTCTCCCACTGCCTTACAGTAAGGTCACATCTTACACTGCTGCCCATTTCAGAATGGAAGTCTGAGTTTCTGGACAACAAACCCCCCAACCATAAAGTCAGGTTAGCAAAAACAAAAGGGAGGATTAAATTTTACAGCGAAGTGGCTCCTTGAACTGTGGTTAGCACTCAGCTCCCTGTCACCAACAAGCTAACTACACTCTCCCTCTTCAAACATGCACAGGAATAAGTGCACTGACAACTACTAGCACAAAATACCATTTCCTCCATTGTGCAAACCTGTGATACACATCAGGTTTCACAAAAACACGTTGAGGGTGACAAATAGTTTGTAAAGGTCATCACTCATGTTTATTGCTTGTAAAGGCAGATTTTAATCCACAGGTTTTACTGGGTTGGGTTTTTGTTAATATTTGAGAATGTTGTAGTTGTGCAAAGCTCCTTGGAAAAGTAATTAGAATAGAATTAACCAGGTTGGAAAAGACCTCTGAGATCGAGTCCAACCTACCACCCAACACCATCTCATCAACTGAACCATGGCACCAAGCAGCCCATCCAGTCTCTTCCTGAGCACCTCCAGGGACAGTGACTCTACCACCTCCCTGGGCAGCACATTCCAATGGCCAATTACTCTTGCTGGGAAGAACTTCTTCCTCACCTCCAGCCTAAACTTCCCCTGGCACAGCTTGAGACTGTGTCCTCTTGTTCTGATGCTGCTTGCCTGGGAGAAGAGACCAACCCCCACCTGGCTACAACCTCCCTTCAGGGAGTTGGAGAGAGCAAGAAGGTCACCCCTGAGCCTCCTCTTCTCCAGGCTAAGCAACCCCAGCTCCCTCAGCCTCTCCTCACAGGGCTGTGCTCCAGACCCCTCCCCAGCTTTGTTGCCCTTCTCTGGACACCTTCCAGCAACTCAACATCTTTCCTAAACTGAGGAGCCCAGAACTGGACACAGGACTCAAGGTGTGGCCTAACCAGTGCTGAGGACAGGGCAGAATGAATTCCCTGCTCCTGCTGGCCACCCTCTTCCTGACGCAGGCCAGGATGCCATTGAATTTCTAAACTGTGCTCTCCTAAGGCAAATACAACCCAAATTTTAGGCACATGCAGCTGAGGGAAAAAAAAAAAAAAGTCCTTCTTACACCCACCTTTGACTGCTTTTATAGAGAAAGTTTTGAACTCGTCAAAAATCAGTATTTAGTTGCAAATCCCATTGGATTGTTTTGCAAATCATCCTCCCCTTCAGCACAAAACAGAACAGCTCACTTAAGCACAGACATAAATTAGCATGATAAAAGTGTAAAAAACTGCAGTGACCTTTAAGGATAAAAGTTGGC
This sequence comes from Colaptes auratus, assembly GCA_015227895.2. Taxonomy (NCBI): domain Eukaryota; kingdom Metazoa; phylum Chordata; class Aves; order Piciformes; family Picidae; genus Colaptes; species Colaptes auratus. The sequence goes on from CM037632.1 coordinate 4,634,794, forward strand.
TGAATCTGGTTTTACTGCAATTGAAGTAAATCAGGCAATTTCAGACTGCTGTCTTAGGCTAATCAGTATCCTTCCTACTTCAAACAATTTTAATCCAGATTCTCCAAGTACTACCATGACACTGAAATCTGAAGCAAAAAGCCATCATCACACTTGTGTCCAGTGCTCCAAGTCTGTCAAAAACCAACTCTATAGTGTTATTGAATCATCACATTTGGTATTCTTTTAGGGTTTAATACATTAACAGGAAACTTGTTTGGTTGCCAACAACTTAACTATAAGCTAAGCACTGCAATGCTGGAGCAAAGCAACAAATCCAAGTATGATCATGATACTAAAATCTGAAGGAAAATCCCACCATCACATTTGTGTCCAGTGCTACAAGTCTGTCAAAAATCAACTCTACTGTTATTTAATCACAGGATCACATAAAGGGAGCCCAAGAAGTCTCAGAGTGAACATGCAAGATACACAAATACTATTTTCTGTACTCCTGTCAAATTTCAAACTTCAGCTATGAAGCTGAAAGAGAAGGAGTTTCATAAAACACTTTAATTTATAGGATCACAGGATGTTGGGGTTGGAAGGGACCTCCAAAGATCATCCAGTCCAACCCCCTTCCACAGCAGGAGCATAGAATCCAGCACAGGTCACACAGGAGCACATCCAGATGGGGATGGAAACGCTCCAAAAGAAGGAGACTCCACAACCTCTCTGGGCAGCCTGTTCCAGTGCTCTGGGACCCTCACAGTGAGAAGTTCTCCTCCTGTTGAGGTGGAACCTCCTGCGCTGGAGTTTCCATCCATTCCCCTTGTCCTGTCACAGGGTACAGAGAGAGTGATTGCCCATTGGAATCGGCTACCCGTGGAGGTGGTGGAGTCACCATCATTGGAGGTGTTCAGGAGGAGACTTGATGGGGTGCTTGGTGCCAGGGTTTAGTTGTTTCGGTGGGTTGGATTGGTTGATGGGTTGGACATGATGATCTTGAAGGTCTCTTTCAACCTGGTGTATTGTATTGTATTGTCCAGAGCCTGTCCCTCCCTCTTGACACCCAGCCCTCAGATATTTATAGACATTTATTAAATCCCCTCTTTAATTTAATTGGAAGATATATTGAACAAAATCAGCACCAGGAACATTTGTCTTCTCAACATATTTGCTGAGATATCACCTCAAAAAGTGCTTTAGGTCATATATTTGATTTAGTGTCTTGAAAGAAAATCATCACATTTGGTTTTCTTTTAGATTTTAATACATTAACAAGAAACTTGTTCGGTTGTCAACAACTTCTTTAACTATAAGCTAAGCACTGTAATGCTGCAGCAAAGCAACAAATCCCCAGTTTATTTCATGCCTATTCCCTTGTCTGTATTCATGTAGCCTCTCTGACAGAAAGAGGCTTCAAATGTGGATTCCTGTTTGCATAAAATACAAATAGATGTAATTCCTCTTAATCTAATGTTTTGAAATCATCCCTGCTGTTTCACAAGAGCTCGTTTACACCATTTGAGAGAGTCGGATATTTGCATTTTATCTGCTATTAATTTATTGCAGAGCAAGCAAACGATCCATTGCTCTTGTGGCAGATCTTAGGCTCTAAATTACATCTATCAGTGCTGTCCCCCTAAGACTTAGTTGGGCTTCTCTCTCTGGAAGCATTACTGAGCTACGAGAGGTGCACAAAGCCCCTCTGTCTACAAGATGTAGCATCCGGGAAGCATGTGACCTTAGGATGTTCAAGCCCACGGTGCTGAGTAGCCCTCCCAGCTCCTATCCGCAGATTCACATCATCCCTATCTTTCGAGACGGGGGAAGGACCCAAGGGAGGTCATCTCACCCAGCCTCCGGTACTTAAAGCAAATTCAGCGACAGCTGGTTGCTCCGGGCTTCACCCATCTGCGAGGGCTCAAATTCGAACTCTTGACCTCCTCCTTCGCCTATCCCCGAGAACATCAGCAAAACTGATGACCGCTTAGCATCTGCCGGCTGCCTGGGATCTCTGCCCGCAACGTGTGGAGGCCGCAGTTTCTCGCGAGCTGCCGTGCCCCGACCTTCACAGGCAACGAGAAGAGCGACCCTCTCCCGACAACTTTCTGTCCGGGGAAGCAGAGATCCGCGCCCAGCCCCACTGGGGGGGCCGGGGAGGGTGACTCCTTACTCACCACGAGAGGCAGCGAGGCGGGAACAGCCCCGACTGGCGGCACCGGGCCCTGCAGGCCTCCCCGCCGCCAAGCACCTGCCGCCGCCCTGACAGCGGCGGCGCCAGGCCTGGGGCCGGCGCGGAGGCGGCCATGGGGGCAGGGCGGCGCGGGGCCTGCGGGCGCGAGTCCGGTGGGAGCGGCGAGGCGGGGGCGGGGCGGGCGCAGGAGGGCGCGGGGGAGGGGGCGCGGCGGCAGCGGCGGGTCCCACCTGAAGTCCTTGTCGCTGGATGTCATTTTCTCCAGCAGGTTGGAGATGTGGTACGAGGCGCTCGCCATGTTGATGGACCCGGCCGGGGGAGTAGGGAGAGGAGAGCACAAGGAGGCAGCGTCTTCCTGGCCTTGCCGGCTCCACTTCGCCCGGTGCTGGGGACGACGCTCGGCGGGGCGAGTCGGAGCCGGGGCCGGGGCCGGCGGCGAAGGCGAGGGCGGCGGGGGCGGGCAGGCGGGCGCTCCGCCGCCTCCTGCGGCTGCGGCTGACACGGCGGGAGGGGCGGGGAAGCGAACGAGCGGCCGCTCGCGCTCAGCGCCAGGTCAAAGGTCGCGAGGGGCCCCCTCGCACTGCCGGCGCCCCTGATTGGCCCCGCGAGCGGGCGGGAGGTGCGCGGGCCGTGTGACGCCAGATCGTACGTGGCGCAGAGCGTGCGCGGGAAGTTCGGGACGCCGCCGGAGAGCGGTGGGAGGGGAGACGGCGGAAAAGGCGGCGGGGACTACGCTTCCCGGCGTGCGTCGCGCCCGCGTCGCGCCCAGAGCTATGGGCGGTGCGGCTCGGGACGTGTAGTTTGAGAGGACGGCAGGGCCGCGGCGGCGCGGTGCGCGCTGGGAGGCACTCGGGTGGCAGGCTGGCGTTGTGGCGTCTCGGAGGCCGAGGTTCGGCGGCGTGCGGCTCGCCTTGAGGTAGAGCCATCTGAAACACTGTTGTGAATACACTTCTTCTCCAGCAGAAATGCGGAGGGCGTGATAAGCGTTCACCAGAGCTCTGACTCCCTCTCCGCTCTCTGCACGGGACGTTACAAACGCACACAGCGTGCCCTGGTGTTCCAGGCGCCCCCATAGGTGTGCGATGGCTCACATCAGAGCTGAGCCTGCTCTGGGAAATGTCTGATGGAAACCAAAAACGGTGGTGTGAAGAGGTGTTTTCTTGCTAAATAATGGCAGTGTGTCCATCAGTCATAGAATCACAGAATTGTTAGAGTTGGAAGGGACCCCAAGGATCAGCCAGTTCCAACCCACCTGCCATGGGCAGGGATACCTCACACTACAGCAGGTTGCTCACAGCCACATCCAGCCTGGCTGCAAACACCTCCAGGGATGAGGCTTCCACCACCTCCCTGGGCAACCTCTGCCAGTCTCTCACCACCCTCATGGGGAAGAACTTCTTCCTAAAATCCAATCTGAATCTACTTGTTTCTAGTTTTGCTCCATTCCCCCTAGTCTTATGATTACCTGACACCCTAAAAAGTCCTGGTTTGCAGAAAGCAGGTAGAAAATCTGAGTGCTTTCAGAGATCTTGGAAGTCAAAGAGCACCTTTACTAGTACCTCATTACTCTTCATATCAATATGTTTCTAGGCCCAACCCATGATCTGTCTCTGCCTGTATGGATGTTAGGCAGCAGTAGAATTGGGGAAATGCTTCCCATGTTACATCTTCCTTAAAGGTAATATTAAAATGCAAGAGTATTAAATACCCTTAATCCTCCTTAGCTGCATTTGTGGGCAGCAAACTGAAAAAATGCTTTTTGACCCCTTTATGTTTCTTTAATAGGAAAATCTATTTAGAATATTTATTTTTTTACATGGAGCTGGCTGGTAACCCTCCATAGCAGCTGAGTAGAGTAGAGTAGAATAGAATAGAATAGAATAGAATAGAATAGAATAGAATAGAATTAGCCATGTTGGAAAAGACCTCACAGATCATCAAAGAAAGACCTTTGAAATCATCCAATCCAACCGATCACCCAACACCATCTCATCAACTAAACTGTGGCACCAAGGGCCTCATCCAGGCTCCTCTTAAACATCTCCCATGATGGTGACTCCACTATCACTCTGGGCAGCACATTCCAATGGCCAATCTCTCTGGGAAGAACTTCCTCCTAACATCCAGCCTAAACTTCCCCTGGCAGAGCTTGAGACTGTGTCCTCTTGTTCTGGTGCTGCTTGCCTGGGAGAAGAGACCAACCCCCACCTGGCTACAACCTCCCTTCAGGTAGTTGTGGACAGCAATAAGGTCTCCCCTGAGCCTCCTCTTCTCCAGGCTAAGCAACCCTAAACCTCCCCTGGCACAGCTTAAGGCTGTGTCCTCTTATTCTGTTGACAGAGTCTTAAGCATGGGGAAGCATGTGCTCCTTAATTGATAGAAATCTTGTGCCACTGCCATGGCCTGTCACAGTGTACAAGCAGCTATTTTGGAAGATACTTACGGTGTTGATTGTCTGTCAGCTGTGTTGGAGGGAGAGCTTGCTATTTACAGACCTCATTCCCCAGAGCATCTCGGTGGTAGATTAGCACTGTGCAGCAAAATGATAGACAAAGTAAGCCAGAGGTGGGCAGCATGGTGCTGTGTTCGTGGCACTGGGGGGAATGGGGTGGAATAAGGAAGATAGGAGTGGTAGTCAGGAGTGGGGCAGATGGTATGGAGAGAATGGTCTTATGGGTAGAGGGCTGCAGTGAGGGGAAACAGAAAGAGAGCTGGTCCAATGCTGACTGATCTTCAAAGAGGCCATTGGAATGTGCTGCCCAGGGAGGTGGTGGAGTCACCATCCCTGGAGGTGTTCAAAAAGGGATTGGACGTGGCACTTGGAGCCATGGTTTAGTAGTCATGGGGTCTTGGGTGACAGGTTGGACTTAATGATCTTTGAGGTCTTTTCCAACCTTATTGATTCTATGATTCTATGATTCCTTTATAAATCCTTGCCATTTCCAATTAGACACTAAACCAAGGTATTTCCCACTGTGGGAATTGTGCATGCATTTACTTAGAATAAAAGAGTGTATGAGAGAAGAAAGAAGATCAGAACAATTATAGAACAATTCTGCTCTTATCTGCTATACAACCTTGAACACTTCAAATTATTTTGAAGTCATTTAACACCATCCTTCTCATGCTTGTTTCTATACCTTACAGCCAGCTTATTGTGCCATGGCTTAAACCTGAAAATGATCAGGGGGTTGGAGCACCTCTGCTACAAGGACAGGCTGAGGGAGCTGGGGGTGTTCAGCCTGGAAAAGAGAGGCTCTGGGGGACCTAATAGCAGCCTTCCAGTACCTGAAGGGGACCACAAGAAGGATGAAAAGAAACTGTTTGCAAAGGCCTGCAGTGACAGAATGAAGGGCAATGGCTTCAGGCTAGAGCAGAGCAGATTTAGATTGGATGTTAGGAACAGGTTCTTTACCATGAGGGTAGTGGAACATTGGAACAGGTTGCCCAGGGAGGTGGTTGAGGCCCCATGCCTGGAGATATTCATGGTGAGGCTGGACAGGGCTCTGGGCAACCTGATCTAGTTGAGGATGTCCCTGCTGACTGCAGAGGGGGTTGGAATGGATGACCTTGGGAGGTCCGTTCCAAGCCAGACCATTCTATGATTCTAGGCCATCATGAGGGAGGTGAAAGTACCTTTTTTGGTGAACTAAATTTATTACAATGGGGATTCAGCTCTGATAGAGTCAATGTTCCAGAGGAAGTTAGGCACAGAGAGAGGCTAATTGAGAAGAGATTTTTCCAGCTGATAGCAAACAGCTTCACAGATGGAGTGGTGCTCCTGATCTGTTCCCTGCAGACAGGCATATTAGATGCTCTTGGTTCATTCACAAAGATAGCTGAAAGCTTAATTAAATGCTGGAGGCTGAAAGGATTTATCTTGCTTTATACTTGCAAATATATTCCCCAAATGCAGAAGATGAGAGGAGGGTGGAGTTAGTTTAGAGATGCATTCAAGACACTAGAATCTGAACCCTCCCCAGTTTGCCCTTTCTCTTGGCATGGGAGCTGTGAGCCCACAGGTCAGCAGAGGCCACTGAGAATGTGCTGCATCTTCATCTATCAGCCTGGAAAGAGGTATACCACACAGCTTTACTCAGCATAAAGGGAATCCTTTAGGATGACAAGTTTAAAGCTGGTTATCATTTTTTACAGCTGGTTTGGGGGAAATAAAAGGGAAACTGCTGCTCTAAGTCTAAAGCTGCTTACCACTGCAAGCAGATATTTGAGCCAGGGAACCTTACAGTCCTCGTTTATCGTTTGGATGTGTGATTGGCTTTGTACAACTGAGCTTTGAATTCCTAAAAGGATGTTTGGAAAGAAGTCTTCACAGATCTTTTGGCTGATTGCATTAACAAACCACAGATGGTGTCAGAGAAATGATCTAAACAGGACAGGAATAGGAAAGAAAGATTGATGTGGCAAGCTTTACTGTAAAGCAAACAAATTGAACGAACAGCCCAGCATACAGCAGAGCAGTCACAGGGGTAAATGTGTGTTTCAAGGCATTAAGGTTATCACTGTATTGCAGTGTATAAAACCTTATGTTCCAAGAAATGAAGGTGAGTTAACTGTGGAACTGTGACCTTGTCTTGGAAATCTCAAGCATAACAACACTCATTTAACACCGGGGGGTGTTTTCTCCCCTGTTTTCTGTCTTCCTTCATTTTAAAGTTGGAAGGCATTCCATAATAAATTAGGGCATGTTTGGAACGAAATAACTCATCAGCTGCCTTAAGCCAAAGTTTTTGGTTAAGTTTTTCTTTCTTCTTAAAGCTGAAAATTCAGTCACATGCAGCTTAAATAAGCATCTCAAAGCATCCTTTCAAAAGCAGATGGTGCTACAGTGCTGATTCTCATGACTGTTTCATTTCTGGACAATAGAATGTCCTGTTGGTCTCAGTTAGGGGAGATTTCTGCACACCTAACTGAGGAGAATAAATACTGTCTACAGCTGTGAACTGCCTGGCCTTTCCTTCCTAACCCAGCCAATCCACTTCCATAAATCAGAGCCAAGTGTCTGATTCCATCAGCTTTAAAGAGAAAGATCAGGAAATCTTAGGGAGGTAATATATTCATCTGGTTAAGTATGGACTCAAGCAACTGTCAAATGGTGAAACTGCCTGTCCAAAAGAACAGGGTTCACATAGCACCCTCATCATAAATACCACTTTCAAGAAACCAATGTCTGTAAGAAAAAGAAGTATAAGTATCCCAATTATAAACAAAACCAACAAACCAAAACCCCACAACAAACAGCTTAAAGAAATCTCCATTCTGGATGGTGAAGATCTGCAGCATCTGTGATCAAAACTTTTCAAACTCACACTCCAGCCTCCCAAAAAAATACAATTAACAAAAAACAAAGGGGGGGGGGTGTCAAATGAAATCTTATTTGAACTATGAGCCAGAAATTTAGATTCAAAGATTTCTTTGGTTTTATCATTGTATTATTTTCATGCCAATTGAACTCTGTTTAGACAGGACAAAAGATAGGGGTTTGTTTTTTTTTCCTCCTTAATACCTCTCCTGAAAATCAGTCCAGGTTGTTGTTTTTGTTCCTTGCTTAACTATTTGCATTCTTTATCACAGCTCTAAGTTTGTAATTCCTTCAGAGCCAATTATGTTTCCTTTTATGTCAGCTCCCCCAGCTTTCTTCAGATAATGATCTCGGCATTGCTTGTCTCCAGTAAACTTGAAAGAGCTTCTTTAATTGGGGCTTCTGATATTGAACAATGCTGTTTGAATAATACAATTTGTATTTCAGAAGTTGTAAAAATACAAGTTATTTCAAGTTTAGCAGGACCACAGGTTGCTGTGCTATGGATTTTGTTTATTCTGGATCCCACATCTCAGGAAAGCCTTGACCATACCAATGATTGGATGGTGTTGGGTGATAGGTTGGACTGAATGATGTCAAAGGTCTTTTCCAGCCTGGTTAATTCTATTCTATTCTATTCTATTCTATTCTATTCTATCTATCTATTCTATTCTGTTCTGTTCTGTTCTGTTCTGTTCTGTTCCGTTCCGTTCCGTTCCGTTCCATTCCATTCCATTCCATTCCATTAATTTCTATTTCTATTTCTATTTCTATTTCTATTTCTATTTCTATTTCTATTTCTATTTCTATTTCTATTCTACTCTAATCACAGGACCACAGGATGGTAGGAGCTGGAAGCGACCTCTGGAGATCTTCCAGTCCACCCCCGCTGCCAGAACAGAACCATAGAATCCAGCACAGGTTACACAGGAACACATCCAGACAGGGCTGGAAAGGCTCCTGAGAAGGAGACTCCACAACCTCTCTGGGCAGCCTGTGCCAGTGCTCTGTCACCCTTACAGTCGAGAAGTTCTTCCTCATGCTGAGGTGGAGCCTCCTGTGCTGTACTTTCCATCCATTGCCCCTTGTCCTATCCCAGGGTACAAGTGAGCAGAGCCTGTCTCTTCCTTCCTGACCCCCAGCCCTCATCTATTTATGGACATTGATCAAATCCCCTCTCAATCTTCTCCTCTCCAGACTAAACAGCCCCAGGGCTCTCAGCCTTTCCTCATCAGGCAGTGCTCCAGTCTCTTCATCCTCGTAGCCCTCCCTTGGACTGTCAAGCAGATCCCTGTCCCTCTTGAACTGAGGAGCCCAGAACTGGATGCAATATTCCAGTAATTTAGAAATTTCAGCATTAGTGCATTGGCTAATTACAATATGAGCCAATGTTTGCCAAAGCAGACATAAGGGCTAATCTGTTTCATTTCCTAACACTGCTGTTGTTTTATTGATTCTTATTTAGGAATAGTTCATTCCAAGGCAATGGGATGTGCTGTCTCCCTCGTTTATGAGACTGTCAGTAACAGCAAAGATAAGAAAAACAATTACTCTTCCATGAGTCAAGGTGAACAGGGAAGGCTAAACTAAATGGGAATGAATGGGGCTCAGTGTGCTCTTGTGGCCAGGAAGGCCAATGCCATTCTGGAGTGGATTAGAAGGGCTATGGTTTGTAGGTCGAGAGAGGTTCTCCTCCCCCTCTACTCTGCACTGCAGAGGCCATATTTGGAATATTGTGTCCAGTTCTGGCCCCTCAGTTCAAGAAAGACAGTGAGCTGCTTGAGAGAGTCCAGAGCAGAGCCATGAGGATGATGAAGGGAATGGAACATCTTCTGTATGAGGAGAGACTGAGGGAGCTGAGGGCTCTGTAGCTTGGAGAGGAGGAGACTGAGGGCTGACCTCATCAATGTTTATAAAGATGTGCAGGGTGAGTGCCCAGAGGCTGGAGCCAGGCTCTGCTGGGTGCTGCCCAATGCCAGCACAAGGGGCAGTGGTGGAAGCTGAAGCACAGGAAGTTTCACGTAAATATGAGGAAAAAATATTTCCCTGTGAGGGTGCCAGAGCACTGGAAGAGGCTGCCCAGAGGGGTTGTGTAGTCTCCCTCTCTGGAGATATTCAAACCCTGCCTGGATGTGTTCCTGTGTGATCTGCTCTGGGTGCTCCTGCTCTGGCAGGGGGGGTTGGACTGGGTGAGCTTTCAAGGTCCCTCCAGCCCCTGGAATTCTGTGATGCTGTGACTGAATCCATGAAGCAGAGTGTAACTTTGCAGAATCTTGTTTCTTGGAGTAAAACTAAGTCATCCACAGGATTGTCCAAGGCAGAGTGGCTCAGTGACTCTCCTCTTGCAGCAGATGATGCCCATTGCAGTCTACTCACTGGACGAAATCTGCTGCCTGCCAAGATGTGTCTCTGCTGGCTGCCACAAACCGATTCCCGTGCTGATCTTGTTCACGCTCTGTGGATGCTTTACTGAAGAGCTCTCTTAGTCTTTAACTTGCAGGCTGGAGCTGAATAGCTCTTCATATATGGGCTGTTCTTTTCAATTTGCTAGCTGAGAAATTAATAATAATGGTTCCACACACACTGTCATCCACACTCTCACAGAATAATCTAAAAACATCCCCTGACTTCCAGGCACTTTGTGGGAGAGACTTCTCCAGGCATCAACCTTAGAGAGATTGGCCATTGGGATGTGCTGCCCAGGGAGGTGCTGGAGTCACCATCCCTGGAGGTGTTTAGGAGGAGACTGGATGGGGTGCTTGGTGCCATGGGTTAGTTGATGAGATGGTGTTGGGTGATAGGTTGGACTGGGTGATCTATTCTATTCTATTCTATATTCTATTCTATTCTATTCTATTCTATTCCATGCCATTCCATGCCATTCCATGCCATTCCATTCTATTCCATTCTATTCCATTCTATTCTATTCTATTCTATTCTATTCTATTCTATTCTATTCTATTCCTGCTCTATTCTTATGTAGTTGACTGCAGTTCTTAGACCTGATGGAATACCTGTACCATTCAGGTCCTCCTGAGCAGGAGCACAATCTTCTTAGTCCCTATTTGAAGTTTTTCTGGGACTGGGAAGCTCTCCATTTAATCATATCAAAAGTTCTTTGATTTTCTTTAATTATTTGGGGGGGATAAGACTAGTACATTTAACACATAGTAAGTGATTATTGTCAACAACATCTTGTCAGAGGAGTCACCCTCCCTGGAGGTGTTCAAGAGGGGATTGGACATGGCACTTGCTGCCATGGTTTAGTCATGGGGTCTGTGGTGACAGGTTGGACTTGATGATCTTTGAGGTCTCTTCCAACCTTGGTGATTCTGTGATTTGGTGATTCTGTGAACTGATTAAAGCCTCTCTGTGTAGTTTCCTCTTGTTATTTATTTTCTGCAAAGAGAATAAGGCCATAGCATGCTAACAGGCTGGAAGGCTGCTGTAAGATTGCCTTTGCTGTTTGCTCCATCAGAACTGCCACTCCTCCTTCCAAAATCTTTCGAGTCCTTTGAGTTAAAACCTTAAGCTGTTGAGCCTTGTGGCTGAGTGTCTTTCAATATTTGTGTGCTAGAATTAGTTAACACAGAGCCATCAGGGTAAATGTTGTTTAAATACCTATTATTAGGCCATTCTCACCATTCTAGGATTAGTAGCCATGTATTAAAGGTGGTTTGGATGTGGTGCTGGGGGATATGGTTTAAGGGTGAAGTTTGTAGAGTAGGGGTCTGGGTTGGACTTGGTGATCCTGAAAGTCTTTTCCAGCCAAGAATCATAGAGAGCAGAGCCTGTCCCTTCCTTCCTGATCCCCAGCCCTCAGATAGTTATAGACATTGATTAGATCCCCTCTCAGTCTTCTCTCCAGACTAAAGAGCCCCAGGTCTCTCAGCCTTCCCTCACCCGGCAGTGCTGCAGTCCCTTCAGCATCCTTGTAGCCCTCTGTTGGACTCTCTCAAGTAGATCCCTGTCCCTCTTGAACTGGGGAACCTCCTTCCAGGTGGGGCCTCACAGAGTAGAGGGGGAGAAGAACCTCCCTGGATCTGCTGGATACACACCTCTGAATGCACCCCAGGATCCCATTGGCCTTCTTGGCCCCCAGGGCACATTGCTGTCCCATGCAGAACTTGTTGTCCACCAGCACTCCCAGGTCCTTCTCCACAGGGCTGCTCTGCAGCAGATCCCCTCCTAACCTGTACTGCTGCAGTTTATTCTTCCTTCCCAGGTGCAGGACTCTGCACTTATCCTTGTTGAGCCTCATTAGGTTGCTCTCTGCCCAGCTCTCAGTCTAAGTCTCACTGAATGACCACACATCTCTTGCCTGTCACAGTCAAGGCAACTCACACAAGTTTTTTTACCAGTGTTATCTTAACTGCTGGTTTAAGGACATCATTTTATCTCTATATTGAGCTGCATTGCTACTATTATCATCTCTGTGGCTCTGTTACCATCTTGCAAAGACTAAAATTAGTAATTTTGAGAAGATTTTTGCATTCCTAGCCAGTGCTTCAGAGAGTCTGGAACAAATACACTGTAGAAGCAATGTCATTTGGAGGGAGGAGATACAGGGAGACAATTGTCTGCTCACATACAGCCAGATAAAGATGATTGTCTCTCAACAATTTCTAAGAATGTCCTCAAAGTGCATTCCTACAGTGTTTCTGCAGGCAGTGCTTCCTCTAGCAAGAGAAATAAGCTGCTTTCTTTCTTTTCTTGTACCTAACTTCATCCTTTATGCCAGCATGTCCTTAGTGTGAAAAAGCTGATCTGATGGAGTTTTACAGTCACTCTGTCCTGCCGTGAAGAGTGGCACTGTCTGCAGCTGCAGGGGGTTGGACAGGAGGAAGAGGCAGGTCTGCAGCCCTGTCTTCCACCAGGAGGTCTTCAAAGTGTGCTGCCCAGAGCTGTGAGAGCAAGCCATAGTGTCCCTTCACTCTCTCTCCAAACCTGCGCTGCCAAGGAGCAGAGAAAAAGATGCAGAAGCACTGTGGAGGGTTGAAATTTCCCCCCAGCATTCACTTTGCCAGACCAGCCCAATTGGAAGCAAATAAAAGCTGTATTTCATAGAATCATAGAATTGTCAGGGTTGGAAGGGACCTCAAGGATCAGCCAGTTCCAACCCCCCTGCCAGGGGCAGGGACACCTCACACTACAGCAGGTTGCTCACAGCCACATCCAGCCTGGCTGCAAAAACCTCCAGGGATGTGGTTTCTACCGCCTCCCTGGGCAACCTGTGCCAGTCTCTCACCAAGTCAAAACTATACTCTACAATGGAATGCAAGGAATGTGTACCAAATCTACAGTGTTTACAATATTTTTCTTGTGTTGCTTCCATTCATTGTTCTGGCCTGCTCTGCTTTTCTGTGTAGTGTTAGCGTGGTGTGATGGGTTGAAATTCCACCCCACCCCACCATTAACTGTGCCAGCCCAGCTCAGCTGGAAGCAAATGGAAAGCTGTATTTACAGGCAAAACTACACTCTACAATGGAATGCAAGGAATAGGTACAAAGTAGACAGGATTTACAGTATTCTACAGAAGGACATTGAGACACCTGAATGTGTCCAGAGAAGGACAACGAGGCTGGGAAGAGGTCTGGAGCACAGCCCTGTGAGGAGAGGAGAAGAGGAGGCTCAGGGGAGACCTTATTGCTCTAAAACTACCTGCCCTGGCTCCAGCACCTCCACATCTCTCTTGGATTGAGGTGCTCAAGACTGGACACAGTACTCAAGGTGTGGCCTCACCACAGCTGAGTCCCAAGGGACAATCCCCTCCCTGCTCCTGCTGGACACAGCATTGCTGATCCTAGCCAGGATGCCTTTGGCTTTCTTGCCCACCTGGGCACACTGCTGGCTCCTATTCAGCTTCTTGTCCATTAGCACCCCCAGGTCCTTTTCTGCCAGACAGCTCTGCAGCCACACTGCCCCAAGCCTGTAGCATTGCTTGGGGCTGCTGTGACCCAAGTGTAGCACCTGGCATTTGGCCTTGTTGAAGTTTCCTTAATGAGGGCCCCATTCATCAAAGGTCTTAGCTCAGATTAACACTGTACAACATAAATGCTGTTCTCAGCATCAGGCAGGATGAAACACTGTCTGACACATGTGCAAAATCAAGTGAAGGCTGGGGTGGTGAATGCATTTCCAGAACCACTGCAACTGATGGAAGGTGGCATTAAATCCATTTGCTTCTCTTTTTAGTTGCAGATACCTGGCTGTCCAGATAGAGAATTCAGAACAAATGTGTCCCTTTGAGTGATTAGAAATAACTGTAAGGAAAATCCATTTTTCACATCAATTGCTAAACACTGGCTAGGAGAGCAAATATTATGCTGAACCATGTTCTAATCTGGGGGGATAGATAAAAGGAAAAATATTTCAAGATTAAGCATTGAGTCATAGAATTGTTAGGGTTGGAAAAGACCTCAAGGATCAGCCAGTTCCAAGCCCCCTGCCATGGGCAGGGACACCTCACACTACAGCAGGTTGCTCACAGCCACATCCAGCCTGGATGATGCTTCCACCAGCTCCCTGGGCAACCTGTGCCAGTGTCTCACCACCCTCATGGGGAAGAACTTCTTCCTAACATCCAATCTGAATCTACTCTTTTCTAGGTTAGATCCATTCCCCCCAGTCCTGTCAGTCCTGTCAGTCCCTGACACCCTAAAAAGTCCCTCCCCAGCTTTCTTGGAGCCCCTTTCAGATACTGGAAGGCCACAAGAAGGTCTGCTTGGAGCTTTCTCTTCTCCAGACTGAACAGCTCCAACTCCCTCAGTCTGTCCTCACAGTGCAGAGGTGCTCCAGCCCTCTGCTCATCCTCGTGACCCTTCTCTGGACACCTTCCAGCACCTCCAGATCCTTCTTGTATTAGGGACTCCAGAACTGGACACAGTACTCCACGTGGGGTCCCACCAGAGTGGAGCAGAGGGGGAGAATCACCTCCCTCAACCTGCTGGCTCTGCTTCTCTTGATGCAGCCCAGGATGTGCTTGGCTTTCTGGGCTGCAAGTGCTCACTGCTGGCTCCTGTTGAGCTTCTCATCCCCCAGCACCCCCAAGTCCTTTTCTTCAGGGCTTCTCTCATGCATGATCTGCTGTTGGAGGGCAGAGGGGAAAAGAGCTGCATGCTGCAGTTATTCCTCCGTTTCCCACCAAATAAAACAGCTCCTGTAAAACTGCTGTCTTTGCAGCTTGTGCCTCGAGAGAAGTTTTCACCTGCTGCTCAGAGATTAAATTCCATCTGTTGCAAAGAAACTGCCACGTGGGGTCACATATGTTATCAACTGACTTTTTTGTGTTTGTTTGTTTGTTTGTTTGTTTGTTTGTTGCAGCAGCTTCAAGCTACTAAATAAGGAATTCTGGCTCTTCATTTTGAGCTTTACTATGGACCTTCATCATAGCATAAGTTTCTTTCTTAGAAACAGTGAAAATGCTGAGGCTTTAAGTTTCATAGCAGGAGAAAAAGCAGCATGCTTCCCCCCCCCCCCCTAGATTTCTTCACAATAATATATTTGTATTGTTCATATTTCAGGCACATGAATAACTCTATATTCATCCAAAAGCCACTTATGTACCCCAAGTAGTTATAGATTCTCACCATTAAATACTTCCTTCTCTCACTGAGAGGCTGAGGGAGCTGGGATTGCTTAGCCTGGAGAAGAGGAGGCTCAGGGGAGACCTTCTTGCTGTCTACAGCTACCTGAAGGGAGGTTGTAGCCAGGTGGGGGTTGGTCTCTTCTCCCAGGCAGCTAGCACCAGAACAAGAGGCCACAGTCTCAAGCTGTGCCAGGGGAAGTTTAGGCTGGATGTGAGAAGAAAGTTCTTCCCAGCAAGAGAGCTTGGCCATTGGAATGTGCTGCCCAGGGAGGTGGTGGAGTCACCATCCCTGGAGATGTTTAGGAAGAGACTGGGTGGGGTGCTTGGTGCCATGGTTTAGTTGATAAGATGGTGTTGGGTGGAAGGTTGGACTGGATGATCTTGAAGGTCTCTTCCAACCTGGTTAATTCTATTCCATTCCATTCCATTCCATTCTATCCTATTCTATTTTATATGCAGAAAGCTTTTAATGTGGGCACTCCCAATTCCTCTAACAAAGTTGTCAGATGACAGCTATAGTTCTTCAGCTTTGGATGAGTGTTACTCTACAAGAGTTCCCTTTTGGACATGCTCAGTAACATTCAACTTTACTAAACTGCAGAATTTTAGATAGTATTTTTTTTTTTTTTTTAATATGGAAAGGGCTGACTAACCAGAGCCCTTGTCAGAATGGCAGAGAGTAATGGTAGGAATCACTCAGACCTTCATTTCAGAATCACAGAACTGTAGAGGCTGGAATAGGCCTCTGAGATCACCAAGCCCAGCCTAGGACCTAACACCACCACACCGACCAGACCATGGCACTGAGGGCCACATCCAATCTGGCCTTAAACACCTCCAGGGACAGCGACTCCACCACCTCCCTGGGCAGTCCATCCCAGTCTCTCATTCCCCTTTCCATCAGGAAGTGCTTCCTAACATCCAACCTAACCCTCCCCTGGCACAGCTTCAGGCCATGCCCTCTCCCCTTGTCACAAGTTGCCTGTCACAAGAGCCTGACCCCCACCTGACTGCAACTTCCCTTCAGGTACCTGTAGAGAGCAAGAAGGTCTCCCCTGAGCCTCCTCTTCTCCAGGCTAAGCAACCCCAGCTCCCTCAGCCTCTCCTCACAGGGCTGTGCTCCAGACCCCTCCCCAGCCTCGTTGCCCTGCTCTGGACACCTTCCAGCAACTCAACATCTTTCCTAAACTGAGGGGCCCAGATCATTGACTCAAGCTGGCTGTCTTTTGGCACATACAGCTGGTGGCACACAGAGTCAAGCAAGCCCCAGCTTGTCATCTGTTTTCCCCATCAGGGAGTACAATTTCTATGTAAACAGAGTCAGATGATGGCTCAAAATGGAACTAATGATTTGATTTCATATGTTGTTGGACCTTACACTCTTGTTATACATTAAGAGTTGCTTCCAGCTGAAATCCACCCAGCTTGCTCTCTGTCTCCTGTGTGTTTGTTTTGTTTGCCAATAGTTTTCCTGAAAACCTATTTCAAGGAGCTCACATGTCTCCTCTTAAAAGCCTTCATCATTTATGCTCAATATAAATGCCTGAAGAACAAGGCTGTACTTCTAGGAATGGGAGCAAAGTCTGACTTCTCTGGTTGGATCCTCAGATGGTATCAGATTTTCCAGGGTATTTCTAATGATTAGGGAATGCAAACGAAGTGTAAAATGAATTAATGCCACCCTAAGTGCTGAATGATATCAAGAACTAAGGGAGCAATCAGCCCTTCTTGTTCCAAAGAGACATCTTTTACAGTAGAAGGAGAAAAATACAGCAATCATGGCATATAATACAGTGATGGAAGGTGCAGTGTGGGAAATATTCCATTGAAGTTCATTTTGGGGGGGGCTACAGATCAACAAGCTCAACAACAGCTCTGAAACCAGCTCTTTATAAACAGTTACTGTTTCAGCTGTCATTACCTTTGCATTGCTTGCCATGAATGAATCTTATCAGGCAGCAGATCTAGTCCTTAATTTAGCTGTGCTCCACTGATGCAGCAAGGTATTCTTAGAAAGGAAGTGCTGCAAGATGATTTAATAAGCGCTGATTGAAACATGGGGAAGAGGTAAAGGAAATAAGAAAACCACCGTGCACTGAATTGCAAACAGGGAAGGGTTGGCCAGGAGAGCTACGTGAAACTAGAGACTCAGAGCAATGGATGTGCTTCGTGGCCAGTGGGTGGCACACAATTAAGACTCCAAATCACAGAACCACAGAATGTTAGGGGCTGGAAGGGACCTCGAAAGCTCATCCAGTCCAACCCCCCCTGCCAGAGCAGGAGCTCCCAGAACAGATCACACAGGAACACATCCAGGGAGACTCCACAACCCCCCTGGGCAGTCTCTTCCAGTGTTCTGTCACCCTCACAGGGAAAACATTTTCCTTCTGTTTCCATGGGACTTCCTCTGCCTCAGCTTCCACCACTGCCCCTTGTGCTGGCATTGGGCAGCACCTAGCAGAGCCTGGCTCCAGCCTCTGGGCACTCACCCTGCACATCATTATCAACATGAATGAGGTCACCTCTCAGGCTCCTCCTCTCCAAGCTACAGAGCCCTCAGCTCCCTCAGTCTCTCCCCATAAGGAAGATGTTCCACTCCCTTCATCATTTTTGTGGCTCTGTGCTGGACTCTTTCAAGCAGTTCCCTGAGGTCCTTCTTGAACTGAGGGGCCCAGAACTGGACACAAGATTCCAGATGTGGCCTCACCAGGGCAGAGCAGGGAGGGAGGAGAACCTCTCTCAACCTGCTCACCACAGCCCTTCTAATCCACCCCAGAATGGCCTTGGCCTTCTTGGCCACAAGAACACATTGCTGGCTCACGATCAGCCTTCCATCCTGCAGGACCCCCAGGTCCTTTTCCCCTTCACTGCTCTCCAACAGGTCAGCCCCCAGCCTGTGCTGCCCCCTGTGAGGCTGAGGCACCTGGTGTGCCAGTCCTGGCACTTTTGCCCATAAAAAAAAAGTAATCCTGTGATTCCAATAATAAAACCAATTTTACTCAGCTGCCTGATCTTAGTTCCCTTCAAACCAAACCCAAGGAGCTGATGGCACAGAAGATATGGGAGTTAGATATCACATCAGTGCAGAATGATCTAATTTGCTTTGATGCCCAAGTCCTGCAGAAATATGCTACCGAGGCGATGCAATCAGCCAGGGTTTATTCTTTTGCTCTTGTAGTTTGGGGGAAAAAACCCAGCCCAAAAAAGATGTGAAAACTGAAGCTGTGCCCTCCAGAGAGTTACCTTATCACAACATCAGTCACAAATGGAATGCAGAAATCTTTTCAGGGAAAACAGCTATGGAATCCATCCTGGTGCTGTTACCTTCAGTTTAGAGTTTCATTAGAGTCATAGAATCAACCAGGTTGGAAAAGACCTCTGAGATCATCAAGTCCAACCTAGAACCTAATGCCTAATACCTCCTGACAGCTAAACCATGGCTCCAAGTGCCACATCCAAGCCTGTCTTGAACACCTCCAGGGATGGTGACTCCACCACCTCCCTGGGCAGCACATTCCAATGGCCAATTACTCTTTCTGGAAAGAACTTCTCCTCACCTCCAGTCTAAACCTCCCCTGGTGCAGCTTGAGACTGTGTCCTCTTGTTCTGGTGCTGGTTGCCTGGGAGAAGAGACCAATCCCTACCTTACTTAAGAGGAATTCATAATGAACCCCCACCCACCCCCCTGGAAAAAAGAAAGGAAGAAGTCTGTAATTTTCACTTTGATTTCATCCATGACTTACAGCAACAGCTCCCAAGCTGAGCCTGTCCTCTCTAATGGTAGTAAGCAGGCCTATGCCTAAAGAACTATGTCAAAGCAATCTTGCTAACATAAATAAAGTGTACCAGAATGTCGTCAGAGTTCATTTGGCCAAAGGCAAAGGTACTGAAGTGTGATGCCTCTTTCTGCTACTAATGATACAACCCAGTATGAAGAGCAAGAAGGCTTAGTGTGCTCACAGCTGGCCACGGCCTCTAGGGTGGCAATTCGAATCCGAAGTCAGTCACTGAGTTCTCTTGCCACATATGCTCTAAGTGAATTGGTCTCAGAGTTGCTGGTAAACAGGTACTACATAACATGCAAATCACAGAATGTTAGGGGTTGGAAAGGACCTCAAAAGATCATCCAGTCCCACCCCCCTGCCAGAGAAGGATCAACTAGTGCAGATCACACAGGAACACCTCCAGGTGGGTTCTGAATATGTCCAGAGAGGGAGAATCCACAACCCGCCTGGGCAGCCTCTTCCAGTGCTCTGTCACCTTCACAGGGAAAAAGTTTTCCTCCTGTTTCCATGGAACTTCCTATGCCTCAACTTCCACCCTGGCCCCTTGTGCTGGCATTGGGCACCAGGGAGAAGAGCCTGACCCCATCCTCATGGCACTCACCCTTCACATATTGATAAACATTAATGATGTCTCACCCTTAATCCTCAGAGAAAGAGACATCATAGTTTCATAGTTTCAGTTTCAGGGTTGGAAGGGACCACAAGGATCATCTAGTTCCAACCTCCCTGCCATGGGCAGGACACTCTACACTAGATCAGGCTGGCCAGAGCCTTATCCAGCCTGGGCTTAAACACTTCCAGGGATGGGCCTCAACCACCTCCCTGGATAACCCATTCCAGGGCTTCACCACCCTCATGGTGAAGAACTTCCTCCTCAATATACAACATAGACTGGAGCAGACAGAATTCTCTCTCACTCTGTGGGTTGTTCCCTCTTGGGCAACAGATTTTCGTTGAGCAATCTGGCCAGGAAGAGCACAAGAAGAAAGCTTGTAACACTTACTACCTACAGCTTTTATTCTCATCCTTATGCTTAACCAAACTTAGTTTTGTTTCAGGACTCTTCACAAGCATCAGAAAGGCATTTTCAGATCTCCACAGGAGCAGAAAATGACAACACACACAAAAAAAGAAAGGAAAAAAATGGCAACAGCTAAGGAAATTAAAGCAGAATCATAGAATTGTCAGGGTTGGAAGGGACCTCAAGGATCAGCCAGTTCCAAGCCCCCTGCCATGGGCAGGGACACCCCACACTACAGCAGGTTGCTCACAGCCACATCCAGCCTGGATGATGCTTCCACCACCTCCCTGGGCAACCTGTGCCAGTCTCTCACCACCCTCATGGGGAACAACTTCTTCCTAACATCCAATCTCAATCTACCCATTTCTAGTTTTGCTCCATTCCCCCCAGTCCTATCACTCCCTGACACCCTCAAAAGTCCCTCCCCAGCTTTCTTGGAGCCCCCTTCAGATACTGCAAGGCCACAGTTTGGTCTCCTTAGAGCCTTCTCTTCTCCAGACTGAACAGCCCCAACTCCCTCAGTCTGTCCTCAGCAGAGCAGCTCCAGCCCTCTGATCATCCTTGTGGCCCTTCTCTGGACACCTTCCAGCACCTCCAGATCCTTCTTGCATTAGGGGCTCCAGAACTGGACACAGTGCTCCAGGTGGGGTCTCAGCAGAGTGGAGCATAGGGGAGAATCATCTCCCTCAACCTGCAAGTTTGGATGTGGCACCTGGTGGCATGGCCTGGTTGGTGTGGTGGTGTTAGGTCCTAGGCTGGGCTTGGTGATCTCAAAGGTCTATTCCAGCCTCCAGGATTCTGTGAAAAACCCATCCCTCTTCCAAAGGTATTTACTAAAGGAAACCTCAGCCAATATAGTGTTCCAGGATTAATTAGAGAGTTTGTCTGCCAGACATTCTTAAGTCTGCTTCATCTCATTTTCTTCTTCCTTCCTGGCATGTAGTGGCATTCCATACTTATTAAATCCTCACTGATAATTACACTCAAAAGAGCAATTAGCAGCAGACAATTCAGTGGCAAAGGATTTAGAATTTGAACTGCTTACCATTCAGAGAGGACTGAAAGTGATGGCAACTTGTTTCCAGCCCATTGTGCTGCTCAGCTGTGAGAGTGATGGCACCCTATGAACTGATGCAAACTGCACCAATTGAACCTCGTGGCAGTGATGTTGCTGCAGTGAAGCTTCCTGCTGAGGTGGTCTCTTTTTCTCCAGCCTCTCCGTGTATCTGGCATGAAGCCATGCATCTAGAGAAGGCAGATACCTCGATGGCATGTGTTGCATAGAATCATAGAATCAATAAGGTTGGAAAAGACCTCAGAGATCATCAAGTCCAACCTGTCACCCAACACCTCATGACAACCAAACCATGGCTTCAAGTGCCACATCTTGAACAGCCCCAGGCGTGGGGACTCCACCACCTCCCTGGGCAGCACATTCCAATGGCCAAGCTCTCTTGCTGGGAAGAACTTTCTCCTCACCTCCAGCCTAAACCTCCCCTGGCACAGCTTGAGATTGTGTCCTCTTGTTCTGGTGCTGGTTACATGGGAGAAGAGACCAACCCCCACCTGGCTACAACCTCCCTTCAGGGAGTTGTAGAGAGCAAGAAGCTCTCCTCTGAGCCTCCTGTTCTCCAGGCTAAGCAACCCCAGCTCCCTCAGCCTCTCCTCCCAGGGCTGTGCTCCAGACCCCTCCCCAGCTTTGTTGCCCTTCTCTGGACACCTTCAAGTGTCTCAATGTCCTTCTTAAATTGAGGAGCCCAGAACTGCACACAGGACTCAAGGTGTGGCCTAACCAGTGCTGAGTACAGGGCAGAATGACCTCCCTGCTCCTGCTGGCCACACTGTTCCTGATGCAGACCAGGATGCCTCCAATCAAATCCAAACTTCCCTGCTCACCACTGTATTTTCAGTGACCTGTCCACATGCTGCCTCCTGTTCTTGCCAGAGGATTAATCCAAGTGTCATGAGTTAGCCCAAGTATATTTCTTAGTGAGAGAAACCCCCTGGTGACAGATCTGTGGAGGTTCTCTGGGCTTGTTGTCTGTACTCATTTTAGTACAAACTTTAATTACCTGTCTGCAGTGATAGAGTTTCTGTATTCCAAAAATAATATTGCCACAATCCCTAGGCCAGCAAAGGCTGTGGTGTGTTTTAGGTCTGTTTGCATGTGTAAGTGCCTTCCCCATCTTGACTGACATAACAGTCATAATCTAAACAACATAATCTTGTTTGCTGTACAGTTTAAGTGTAATGAAAAGTATCCTCTAGCATCTATCCTGAATATACACAACTGTGGCTCCATAAGGAGCTCTCAAGTCAAAATCAGGGCACCTGGGAAAGCTTTTGTATGGCTGTAATTGGGGCATCAAAGTCCTATAGCTCATGGCCTACCTTGTGCTTACCAGCAGTTGGAGCCCCCTCCCACCTGAGGTGTGGCCTCTTTGCCCTCCCCACCCACTCCCCTTTTTAATCCCCCCCAGGAGAGGCAGCAGCCCCAAGCTGAGCCCATCTGGGCTGAGGATCCTCCTCTGATCACTGGTGAGTGCCCCTGGTGCACACTGGGTGATGGTGGTGGTGACAACAAAGGCCCGGGGGGCCTGGTGGCCCCCCGGTTAGGTAGGGATATTGTTGATGATCTCCTCAGTATCATCCACAGGTGCTGGCTGGGGCTGAGCTCCTCTGGGTGGTATCTTGGGTGGGTGAAGATCTTGTCCCTGGCTCTGGGATGGGTGCAAGAGTTGTTTAGGCAGGGCATGCAGGATGGTGCAGAGGGAGCAGGAGCCATTGAGGCAGGGCGCAGGATGGCGCAGAGGGAGCAGAGCCTTGACAAGTTTGTTTTAAAGAGAGAGTGTTTTACTAATCAAATAATAAGAGACAATGCTGCAATCATGCAGTTAAAACTAAACAGACCTGGCTAAGCCAGAGAGGTGTGCCCAGGCAAACCTCCTGAGGCTAAACAACAAGTGTAGGGTTCTGCATCTGGGAAAAAACACTCCTCACTATCAATACAGGCTGGGGGATGAGATGATAGAAAGCAGCCCCTCGGGGAAAGGATCTGGGGGTGCTGATGGACAAGAAGCTGGACCAATAGCATCCTGGGCTGCATCAAAAGATGTGTGGCCAGCAGATCCAGAGAGGTGATTCTTACACTTTGCTTTGGTGAGACCTCACCTGGAGTACTGTGTGCAGCTCTGAAGCCCTCAGTATAGGAAGGACATGGACCTGATGGAGAGGGTCTAGAGGAAGGCCATGAAAATGATCAGGGGGTTGGAGTACCTCTGCTATGGGGAGAGGCTGAGGGAGCTGGGAGTGCTCAGCATGGAGACCAGAAGGCTCCAGGGAAACCGAATAGCAGCCTGCCAGTACCTGAAGGGGGCCACAAGAAGGCTGCAGAGAGACTGTTTGCAAAGGCCTGCAGGGACAGGACGAGGGGCAATGGCTTCAAACTAGAGCAGAGCAGATTTAGATTGGATGTTAGGAAGAAGTTCTTTACCATGAGGGTGGTGGAACACTGGAACAAGTTGCCCAGGGAGGTGGTTGAGGCCCCTTTCCTGGAGGCTTGATGAGGCCCTGGGCAACCTGATCTAGTTGGGCATGTCCTTGTCCAGACCATTCTGATTTATACTTACACAAAGGCTCAAAAGCATAGTTTATCCAGGCAATATTCCTTATGTTGTAACAGAGCCTGCTGCCCTCCTCAGTGGAGGGTCCTAACTGGAGGAGATCCCTAACTCAAAAAACAAGCTCCAAATTCTCTCTGTGTGTACAAAACAGAAGCACAAAACTTCTCGAAGTGAAAAGGGATCATTCAGGCTTTGAGATGCCAAAACAAGGAACAGAAACAATTCAGTGATTGATACCAGCTTATGCTAAACAGCTTCTCTCCTTCTTTCTGATAAACATGGCTGTTCCAATAGATTATAGTGTCTCAGCACTCACTCCCCCCGCCCCAGCCTGCCTTAGATGTCCTTTAGCTGCTTCTTTGTGATGGTAATGAAACAAAACAGCCTTTCAAAGCAGGCTTTGATTAGCATGATAACGGTGTAGTGGCTTGATGACCAGCATGGAATTATTTAGCCTTCCAGCACCACCTGCTTCGAAGAGGAGCTATACAACCTGTTAAAATACATCCATGCATGTATGTTTGTCTGTGTTGTCATTCACATAATATCCACAGGATCTTAGGGTTGGAAGGGACCCCTGGAGATCTTCCAGTCCAACCCCCCTGCCAGAGCAGGGCCATAGAATCCAGCACAGGTCACACAGGAACACATCATAGAATCAAAAAGGTTGGAAGAGACCTCAAAGATAGTCTAGTCCAAACTGTCACCCAGGACCTTCTGACAGCTAAACCGTGGCATCAAGTACCATGTCCAATCCCCTCCTGAACACCTCCAGGGATGGTGACTCCACCACCTCCCTGGGCAGCACATTCCAATGGCTAACAACTCTCTCTGGGAAGAGCTTTCTCCTCACCTCCAGTCTAAACCTCCCCTGGCACAACTTGAGACTGTGTCCTCTTGTTCTGGTGCTGCTTGCCTGGCAGAAGAGACCAACCCCCACCTGGCTACAACCTCCCCTCAGGTATTTGTAGAGAGCAAGAAGGTCTCCCCTGAGCCTCCTCCTCTCCAGGCTAAGCAACCCCAGCTCCCTCAGCCTCTCCTCACAGGGCTGTGCTCCAGACCCCTCCCCAGCTTTATTGCCCTTCTCTGGACACATTCAAGAGTCTCAATGTCCTTCTTAAATTGAGGAGCCCAGAACTGGACACAGGACTCAAGGTGTGGCCTAACCAGTGCTGAGTACCGGGCCATCTAGACAGGGCTGGAATCTCTCCAGAGAAGGAGACTCCACAACCTCTCTGGGACCCTTACAGTAAAGTTCCTCCTCATGTTGAGGTGGAATCTCCTGTGCTGTCGTTTCCATCCATTGCCCCTCGTCCTATCCCAGGGCACAAGTGAGCAGAGCCTGTCCCTCCCTTCCTAAACCCCAGCCCTCAGATATTCATAGACATTGATTAGATCCCCTCTCAGTCTTCTTTTCTCCAGGCTAAACAGCCCCAGGGCTCTCAGCCTTTCGTTGTAAGGCATTGCTCCAATCCCTTCATCATTAATTACCCTTGTAGCTGGGCAGGTGTAACTCGGGTACCAGTTAGGCCCTAACCAGGTCCATTCATTGATGTTCCTGGTTAGAATAGCATTTTCTTGGGGCACAAGCTAATGGCACCGATTTGCCTGGGCAGTGCATGTGCATTTAAATAGGGGGCAGGAGGTGGGACTGCAGCAGGGCTCAGCCATCACCCCTCAGGTAGGGCATCATCACATGCTTGGCTAGCAGCTCCTGGGCGCTGCTGGAGAGGGGACATCTGGAAGTGGCCTACAGCAGGAGGTCTGCAGCGAGCTCGGTGTCTCCAGGGCTGTGTAACAGTGTCAGCATGCACACCGAGGGCTGAGGCTGAAGTGCCTTGGCACCACAAGCACAGTTTTCCTTCTCAGCTCATTTAGGGCAATACCATCAGCGGCAAAAAAAAGTTGCAGAGTTGCATCTCTCTGAAAATCAAGGGAGATGCCTGAGTCCTTGCTGGAAGCATGCTCCTTTCTCCCTCATACTATTGATTCCTTTCATCTGAAGAAAAGAAATGCCAGACAAAAGCTTATTTCTGGACCCTTGTTATCTGGCATGGGTCATGGCTTCAAGCACACAATGTGATGGGTTGAGCAGTAGCCCACTGGCTGTTTTCACAGTGGTTAGACTGCATGATGCATCACTGACTCCTACTTGCATTTCATTTTTAGTTTCAACTTGCATTATGCCTTCTTTAATTGGTTGGAACATGAACACCAAAAACTTCCTTAACTGAAATAACACTTCCTCTGGATTTCTCTGTCCTGGTGGACAGCAAGTTCTGCAGGGGACAGCAATGTGCCCTTGGGGCTAAGAGGGCCACTGAGATCCTGGGGTGCAGCAAGAAAAGTGTAGCCAGCAGGGCTGGGGAGGTTCTGCTCCCCCTCTGCTCTGCCCTGCTCAGACCACAGCTGCAATCCTGTGTCCAGTTTGGGGCTCCCCAGTTCAAGAGAGACAGAGACTGCTGGAGAGAGTTCAAGGGAGAGCCAGGAGGATGCTTAAGAGACTTGAGCATCTCCCCTGTGGAGAGGGACTGAGATCCCTGGGGCTGTTGAGTTTGGAGAAGAGGAGGCTGAGAAGGGATCTGATCAATGTCTATCAGTATCTGAGGGGTGGGTGACAAGTAGTGGGGACCAAGCTCTTTTGGGTGGTGCTCAGTAGTAAGAAAAGGAACAATTGATATGAACTTGAACAGAGAAGGTTTCAGCTCCACATGAGGAGAAACTTCTTTGCTGTGAGGGTGCCAGAGCCCTGGAGCAGGCTGCCCAGAGAGGTCGTGGAGTCTCCTTCTCTGGAGGCTTTCCAACTCCACCTGGATGCCTTCCTGTGTGGACTACCCCAGGTGATGCTGCTCTGGCAGGGGGGCTGGACTGGATGATGTCTGGGGGTCCCTTCCAACCAACCTCTAATGGTTTTTTTGATAATGCTTGTACATATTTTAGCAGCCCTTCAGGATGCTGCCTGTTAAGCACAGGTAAGATAAATGACACCTCAGTAGTGTGCAAATACTGAAATGCCAGAACTTCATGCCCTCTCTATTAGCAGCCTGTGTGTCTGCAGTCCAAGGAGAAAGCAAGAGATGAGCAGGTGCATCACAGAGGCAACACCAGATTAATTCAGCAGCCTCATGGAGCTGATCACTATGATAAAAAGCAGAGTGTCATCTCTGTAAATGTGCTCAGAACTGGGAGCTCTGGTTACCACAGCATACCAAAAAGCCTTACCAAGGGGTTTATTGGGAAGCTGGACTGGCTGATCTTACGAGGTCCCTTCCAGCCCCTAACATTCTATGATTCTGTGATCAGCTTTCTCTCTAGAAATATCAAGAGCACAAATCTAATACCCATTTTGCATGGGGTTTTAATTGGTTACTATTTATTTCCTGTTATTATTTATTGCCTGGGCAACCTGCTCTAGTGTGAGGTGTCCCTGCCCCATGGCAGAGGGGTTGGACCTAGATGGTCCTTGAGGTCCCTTCCAGCCCTGGCAGTTCTGTGATTCTGAGAATGAGGTTGGACATCAGGAGGAAATTCTGCACAATGAGGGTTGTGAAATACTGGAGCAGGTTGCCCAAAGAGGTGGTTGAGACCCCATCCCCTGGCATGGAGGCTCAGACTTGGCGTGGCCCCTGGGCAGCCTGATCTAGTTGGAGGTGTCCCTGCTGACTGCAGGGGGGTTGGACAGGATAGCCTCTGAGGGGTCCCTTCCAACCCAGTGCAATCTGTGACTCAGTGACTGTTTGTACAAAATTCAGTGACTGGATGTTAGAATAACAAGTAGAATTCAGTCAGGCCAGGTGTGTGGGGAGACCCAGTCTTGTTTCCCCAGGTGGAGCAGTGGGAGTGTCTAACTCAGTGGTAAGCTCTAGGGGCTGTAACATGTGATTTTTGGTAATTATTAGCTAAATACTCAAAACAAGCTGACAGACAGAAGGATTTATTTGGAATAGAGGAGAAAATGGGGTAGCTTGATGCCACTGTGTGGATGTGGAGGGCCCTGGGTTAGCTACTGGATGGGGATGGAGGTGAGGAGACTGAGTGTCTGGGGAGCAGCTCTGTGGGAAGGGGCTGGAGCTTCCATCTGACAAGAGGCTAAAACATGAGCTAACCACACTCCATGTGTGGTGAGGAGGCCAAGAGCATGTACAGCTGTGTCAATAGGAGCATCACAACCAAGAGATTATCCCCCTTTCACTCAGAGCACAGCTGGAATGCTCCATCCAGGTTTTGGCCTTACAGCTCAAGAAAGGCGTTGACAAACTGGAGTGAGTTCAGCCCAGGGCCACCACGATGGTCAGAGCTGGGGAACTCGCCCAGCTCTGCCTGGGGTCCAGGGCATTTTCAGCCTGGGAAAGGGATGGCTCTGGGGGAACCTAACAGCAGTACTTACTAAGTAGTACCTCCAACCAGTACCAATGCCTACTTGTTGGAGGCTACTGAGAAGCCAGAGCCAGGCCCTTCCTGGCAGTGCATGCCAGGAGAGCAAAGGACAATGGCTGTGAGGTGATGCAGAGTTAAAGCAGCAGATGTGACTGGGTCTAAAGGAAAACACTTTCCTGATGAGGTTAATGAAATGTTGGAAGAAGACTGTGCAGTTTCTGCCCATGGGGGTTTTCAATGCCCATCTGGAAAAAGCCCCTAAGGAACCCAACTTCGTAACTGACCCTGCTTTGAGCAAGTGGTTGGACTACAGACCTCCTGAGGTCCGTCCCAGCGTGAGCTATCCCCTCAACTTGTGTTTCATACAATGCATGCCTGAGCTGCACAACTCCACTGAAGGATGCTGTAGGTCAATGTAGGTTTGAGAAGCTGGATAGGATCACAAAAGGGAAATGCCCTGATGAGTCTGAACGACAAACACTTGGAGGCTGGGAAACATTAAGAGCAAATATGACTATGGGTTGGCTATAATCACAGCATTGCCAGGGTTGGAAGGGACCTCAAGGATCAGCCAGTTCCAACGCCCCTGCCATGGCCAGGGACACCTCACACTACAGCAGGCTGCTCACAGCCACATCCAGCCTGGCCTGAAAAACCTCCAGGCATGAGGCTTCCACCACTTCCCTGGGCAGCCTGTGCCAGTGTCTCACCACCCTCATGGGGAAGAACTTCTTCCTAATATCCAGTCTGAATCTACCCATTTCTAGTTTTGCTCCATTCTCCCCAGTCCTATCACTCCCTGACACACTACAAAGTCCCTCCCCAGCTTTCTTGTAGCCCCCTTCAGATAATGTAAGGCCACAATTAGGTCTCCTTGGAGCCTTCTCTTCTCCAGACTGAACAACCTCAACTCCCTTGGTCTGTCCTCATAGCAGAGCAGCTTCAGCCCCCCTGCTCATCTTTATGGCCCTTCTCTGGACACCTTCCAGCACCTCCAGATCCTTCCTGGAATAGAGGCTCCAGAACTGGATGCAGTGCTCCAGGTGGGGTCTGAGCAGAGTGGGAGAATCACCTCCCTGGCCCTGCTGGCTCTGCTTCTCTTGCTGCAGCCCAGGCTCTGCTTGGCTTTCTGGGCTGCAAGTGCTCACTGCTGGCTCATGTTGAGCTTCTCATCCACCAGCACCCACAAGTCTGTTTCTTCAGGGCTGCTCTCCAGCCAGCCCCTGCCCAGCCTATATCAGTGCCTGCCATTGTCCCAACACAGATGCAGGCCCCATGGCCGTCAGAGGATGGCCTCTGTCAGAAGCAGGTTGCCGAGACAGATGTACTGGCTGCCTGTCTCCCCGATCATTACAGCTCTTTTATGTTCTTATTTCTGTCTAACACTCCATCAGCCTGAGCTACTCTTTCAAACCTCAAATTGTGGACAGCTTTTAATTATGGGGAAGTGCAGTTTTGAGGACATCATCCCTACCCTTGGAAGGAATAGTAAAATAATGAGGCCTTTCAGATGATTTTTTTCATTCAATTTAGATAATGACAATATTTGGTTGGGGGGGAGGGGGTGGTGGTGGAATTGAAGATTCTAGCTTGTTCCCAGAAAGTACCAGAACTGTTTTAAAGAGATTTATATTCATTGAGGTTGGGTTTGGGTTTTTTTTTCCACTGTTTGAGAAGTTCAGGAAGTTCATTGCAGTCTGCCTTTCAAGGTCGTCCATCTGAATCAATGATCTTCTTAGCTCCACCAGTTCTGATTTGATTTTATTTTTTTGGGGAATAAAATTGTAATTAGCAGCCTTTGCAGCACCAGCTGTTCCATTGAAACATCACACTGGGGCTGTACCCAGTCCTGCTGGAAAAATATCTCTGAGCTGCTCTTCACTGAAGCCTCCGAGCTGATGGCAAGATGGATCTGTGGTCACAGAATTAAAGGGGCCACAGCCAGCTCCTTGAGGGATGCAGCTGCCTCTCTCCTTCCCTGGATGACCCTGTTCAAACATGCCAATGTTAACAGGAGGAGCTTCAACGAGGCCAAATGCCAGGCCCTGCCCCTGGGTCACAGCAACCCCAAGCAATGCTAGAGGCTTGGGGCAGTGTGGCTGGAAAGCTGTCTGGCAGAAAGGGACCTGGGGGTGCTGATGGACAAACAGCTGAATAGGAGCCAGCAGTGTGCCCAGGTGGCCAAGAAAGCCAAAGGCATCCTGGCTGGGATCAGCAATGCTGTGTCCAGCAGGAGCAGGGAGGGGATTGTCCCTTGGGACTTAGCTCTGGGGAGGCCACACCTTGAGTACTGTGTCCAGTTTTGAGCACCTCAGTCCAAGAGAGATGTGGAGGTGCTAGAGCCAGGGCAGAGGAGGGCAAGGAAGCTGGGAAGGGTCTGGAGAAGAAATCTGATGAAGAGCAACTGAAGGAGCTGGGGATGATTAGTTTGGAAAAGAGGAAGCTGAGGGGAGACCTCCTGGCTCTCTACCGCTACCTGCAAGGAGGCTTTGGAGAGGTTGGTGCTGGTCTCTTCTCCCAGGTCATTAGTGATAGAACAAGAGGGAATGGCCTCAAGCTGCCCCTGGGGAGGTTTAGACTGGACAGTAGGAAATGTTTTTTCAGGGCAAGAGTGGTTAGGCATTGGAATGTGCTGCCCAAGGAGGTGGTGGAGTCCCCAAGCCTGGCTGTGTTTCCAGATGGTTTGTCTGTGGTGCTTGGGGCTGTGATTTAGGGTGAGCCTTGCAGAGTAGGGTTCTGGGTTGGCCTTGGTGATCCTGAGGCTCTTTTCCACCCTGAATGTTTCCCTGATTCTGTGATATCAATGCACAGAAGCAGAAATCCTTTGGACTGTTTCTCATTAGTTAGCAGTACCCATTATTGGACTAGAGTTATCTAGCAGTGTGCACCCTCTTTACCAACAGGAGACCAAGTTCAACATTTAAAGTTGCCATCTAAGTACAGTAGGATGCGGTGCTAGAGAAGAAATCAGTGTGGAAAAGAGAAGCTGAGGAAATGCATTTCTAGAAGGATTTGCAGGGCATCTGAGAGGCTGATTGGCACAGGAAGCAGCATGGGAAAATAAAAGCAAGAGGTAGAATTTGTCTTGGCAGGAAAGTGATGTTCTACTATTAGAAATGCCTGCAGGCCAAGAAAGGAGGGGAAAAAAAAATCCTGTGCTGAGATTTAACATAGATCTTTCCAACTGCTTTGAAGCTCAGACCTTACCCTAAGTATCTTCTTGAAGCACACACAGGTTTAGCTGGACAGAAGTGTTCTGTCCTGTTCAGAGTAACCACAGGCCAGTGCTGCTTTATTCTCTCAGACTGGGGTTGTGGCAGTGTCTGGTTGCAGATGGGCAAGATGAGAAGGGCAGCTGGGCACTGGGGGGCATCTGTCCTGATCTGGTTGGTGACATCCCTGCTTCCTGCGGGGGGGGGGGTTGGACTAGGTGACCTCTAGAGGTCCCTTCCAACCCACTGCATTCTATATCATGGTGGGTTGGTTCCCCCCCCCGCCGTGTTTCTTCCTTGTCTGTAAGAAATGAGGACAGTGGTAGTTTAGCAACACATCTGAGCAGCAGCTCCTGCCAGGTCAATGTGCTACCAGAGGGCACTGAAGCCTGAGGATGCAGGGGAGCGAACTTGCAGGGTCAGCCACGAAACGGGAAGCGCTGCGGTAGTGTCGGCTGATTAGGCACTGCTTTATTTCCCCCTGTTAATTACGTGGCCTTTCCTCTCCCCAAAGCCAGGGGAATGTCCACACTGTCAGAAGTCTTCATGTACAAGGACACTCATCCCTCTGCAGTGTGCTATCAGGAATCAGAGTGTCTGGCAAAACCTTGCTCTCTATGAATCTTTCCCTTACACCACAGACCTTAAGCACCGTTCCTGTATTCGGTGCTCTTGCCAGTCAGGGAATTAACTCCTCAGGTTCCAGTTCAAAAGGACCTTTATGCACATAATGATGTATCTCCTATTCTCATGATTGCATTTATAGCTTGTAATCATTTATCACTAAGCCTGGCCTGAAGAAGTATTTCTTCCTGAGTCAGAGATGAGTGAATACCTGGAGTGAAAAGACAATACAGAGAGAACAGTGAAAGAATGAAAGATTGTAATTTTTTCTTCTTATTGCACAGAAATCAGTACAGAAAAAGAGAAGTGGTGTCTTTCAGGTGCCAATAGTAGTGCAATTAAATGGAGGTAGAGAGATGATTCCTTTTGTGCCACCTCTGGGAGACTGCAGACACGCTGATTGCAGATATTTGTAGATATCTGATTGCAGATACTTTGATTGCAGGGATGCTGCTTCTGTATGCAGCACCCTTTGGCACACTGGTTCTTGATCTGAGGCAGGGTCTCTAGGCACTCCTGTAGGACAGGCAATAATAAGGGGAAACAAGTAGGGAGGATTGCTGTTGGCTATCATAAAGGTATTTCTGAAAAGCAATGAGGGAAAAACTCAGACTAACTACACAAATTGGTATCCTGGGGTGCAGCAAGAAAAGTGTGGCCAGCAGGGCTGGGGAGTTTCTTCTCCCCCTCTGCTCTGCCCTGCTCAGACCACAGCTGCAGTCCTGTGTCTAGTTCTGGGCTCCCCAGTTCAAGAGAGACAGAGACCTGCTGGAGAGAGTCTAAGGGAGAGTCAAGGGTGTTTAGGGGACTTGAGCATCTCCCCTGTGGAGAGAGACTGAGAGCCCTGGGGCTGTTGAGTCTGGAGAAGAGAAGGCTGAGAGGGATCTGATCCATGTCTCTCAATAGCTGAGGGCTGGGGCTCAAGTGGGTGGTGCACAGGAATAAGCCAAGGACCAATGGAGACAAACTTGAACAGAGAAGGTTTCAGCTCAGCATGAGGAGAAACTTCTTTGCAGTGAGGGTGCCAGAGCCCTGAGCAGGCTGCCAGAGAGGTTGTGGAGTCTCCTGCTCTGGAGAATTTCCAAACCCACCTGGATGCATTCCTGTGTGGACACCCCTGGGTGATCCTGCTTTTGGCAGGGGGTTGGACTGGATGATCTCTGGAGGTCCCTTCCAACCTCTAATGTTCTGTGAATGTGAATTAATAAAAGACATACAGGGAGTGAGAGCGGAAATGATTTCAGTTAAGACAATATGGAAGACTGACACTACATCTTTCTTTTCAGAGATGTTCATTATGTCACTCTGATATTTGCCTTGGCTTTAAACAGTATCTTCAGTGATTGTATTGTGATAACTGAGGATAAGTCTTTTATTGGGAGATGTAGTTACAGAACCCCAGAAGTGCCAGGGTTGAAAGGGACCTCAAGGTTCATCCAGTTCCAACCCCCCTGCCATGGGCAGGGACACCTCACACTACAGCAGGTTGCTCACAGCCACATCCAGCCTGGCTGCAAAAACCTCCAGGCATGAGGCTTCCACTACCCCCTGGGCCACATGTTCCAGTGTCTCACCATACTCATGGGAATGAACTTCTTCCTAGCATCTAATCTAAATCTCCCCTCCAGCTTGGGTCCATTCCCCTTAGATCTATCACTCCCTGACACCCTAAAAAGTCCCTCCCCATCTTTCCTGTAGGCCCCCTTCAGACACTGGAACTGGAAGGCCACAGTAAGGCCTCCTTGGAGCCTTCTCTTCTCCAGACTGAACAACCCCAACTCTCTCAGCAAAGCCTCATGTCTTGGTGTCTCACAGCTCTAAAAAGAGCCACTGCAAATAGTCTGAGCACTTCCATTTTCAGCACTGTGCCTGCCTTCTGCTAGCCAACAGAAGATGATTTCATTTTAATATTTCATTGAGTTGGTGTGTTAGTAATGCCTCGAGTGTGGTGTCTTAATGAAATGCAACAGTGAGGGCAAGTGATGGCATTTGAAGGCTATGCCAGGGGGGGAAAAATGGCTGTTTACTCTGCATGGAAATCTAATCTGGTATTTGTTCTTCTGAAAGCTGGAGGCTCTGAAGTAGGCAAGGTACCCCAGTATGCATTTGGTTGATTGTGAGCTTCAGAGTGTGATAGACATGCAGTCTCAGTCAGTTGGCAGGGACTCAGAGAGCAGGCGAGAGGCTGCTGCAAACAAGGAAGCTTCCATATGCTGCCTGTCTCAAAACTCATCTGAAAAGGGAAGAAAAGACTTTGTTCTACCATGGCAAAATCATGGCTTTATAGAGCTAAAAATGCTTCTGGGGGTTGTGCCTAGCAGCAAACACATGGTGCTGGTGGGTGGTTTGCATGGTGGTGGCTGAGAACACTCAGATCATCCCCTGTGCGAGATCTGGTGATAGAGGGGAGGGACATTTAAGTGGATGTTAGGAAGAAGTTCTTCCCATGAGGGTGGTGAGAGACTGGCACCAGGTTTGCCCAGGGAGGTGGTGGAAGCCTCATTCCTGGAGGTTTTGAAGGCCAGGCTGGATGTGGCTGTGAGCAACCTGCTCTAGTGTGAGGTGTCCCTGCCAACAGCATGAGGTTTGGAACTGGCTGGTCCTGAGGGTCCCTTCCACCCTTACTCCAGGTGGTGTCTCACCAGAGCCACTGCAGAGGGGGAGAATCACTCCGTGGCCCTGCTGGCTCTGCTTCTTTGCTGCAGCCCAGGCTCTGGTTGGCTTTCAGGGCTGCAAGTGCTCACTGCTGGCTCATGTTTGAGCTTCTCATCCACCAGCTCACCCCAAGTCCTTTTCTTCGGGCTGCTCTCAAGCCAATCCCTGCCCAGCCTGTATCAGTGCCTGGGATTGCCCTGGCCCAGATGCAGGGCCTTGCACTTGGTCTTGTTGACTGTTCTGATGGTGATTTGATATCTGAATGTGTATTTCTGAAGGTAGCTCTGCTGGAGATTTTGAAGTACATTTTTCCTCCAGGGCCTTAGTTTATATATTTTATTTACAGGTGCAATACACAAAGCCTATTTTCAGATGAAATCTCTTTAAGATTGCAGAATGCCTGATCAAGCTGTTGGCTCAGTTTGCTGCCTGATCACTTGGCTGATAAGGTGAATCTCCTCTCACTCAGGCTTCCCATTGGTGGATTGATCAGGAAATGGAAGCTGAATACTGCATTTTCTCACCCTAAGATAACCAGGGAAAGGATCAGTCAGCCCTTTTGCTAGATAGTTTAACCTCTGAAACTTGATTTTCATCTGCTATTAATATCCTGATCTGCCAGGGTGGTTGGACTAGATGATATTTTGAGATCCCTTCCAACCCCTAACATTCTGTGATTGGAGGAAAAAAAACCTGCTGATCAGAATGACAGCTTTTATCATCCTCCCTCTGCTGTGGTCTAATAGATCTGTAACATGCACAGGAGCAAGTTGAGTCGACCTAGTGTGTTGCATACCAGCAGGAAGTGCTGGCTCTGCACTTTGGCCACAGCAACCTCATGCAGTGCTACAGGCTGGGGGCGAGTGGCTGGAGAGCAGCCAGGCAGAAAGGGACCTGGGGGGACTGGTTGATAGTAGGCTGAACATGAGCCAGCAGTGTGCCCAGGTGGCCAAGAAGGCCAATGGCATCCTGGCCTGGATCGGGAATAGTGTGGCCAGCAGGAGCAGGGAAGTCATTGTGCCCTGTGATCATCACAGGTCAGGCCACACCTTGAGTCCTGTGTCCAGTTCTGGGCCCCTCAATTTAAGAAGGACATTGAGAGACTTGAATGTGTCCAGAGCAGGGCAACAAAGCTGGGGAGGGGTCTGGAGCACAGCCCTGTGAGGAGAGGTTGGGGGCGCTGGGGTTGCTTAGTCTGGAGAAGAGGAGGCTCAGGGGAGACCTTCTTGCTGTCTCCAACTCCCTGCAGGGAGGTTGTAGCCAGGAGGGGGTTGGTCTCTTCTCTCAAGCAACCAGAACAAGAGGACACAGTCCCAAGCTGTGCCAGGGGAAGTTTAGGCTGGAGGTGAGAGGAGAAAGTTCTTCCAGAGGAGTGTTAGCCATTGGAATGTGCTGCCCAGGGAGGTGGTGGAGTCACCTCCCTGGAGGTGTCAAGAGGGATTGGATGTGGCACTTGGAGCCAGGTCATGAGGGTCTGTGGGGACAGGTTGGACTTCATGATCTTTGAGGTCTCTTCCAACCTGGTGATTCTGTGATACTGTAAATGACCAAGTTCTCTCATTTTATTGCTGAAACATACAGGTTGGAAAAGAGCCTCAGGATCACCAAGGCCAACCAGAACCCTACTCTGCAAGGCTCACCCCCTGAACCACAGCCCAAGCACCACATCCAAACCACCTGGAAACACAGCCAGGCTTGGGGACTCCACCACCTCCCTGGGCAGCACTTCCAATAGATATAAAGAGAGTTTTCAGTGGTAAAAGGCATAAGAATTTAAACTGCCTTCACTGATGATGAAAGAACCTGAACATATACAGCACTCAAATCCGTGTTAATGTGATCCTAATAAAGTTTAATTAGGTGTAACACCTGCCATTTTCACTTCTCCTGCCTCCTGACAGTGTTGCATTATAAAATGTCAGCTTGCCTTTTCACACAGGAATCAATGGCAGGAATCAAAGATGTGTTTGTACAAGCTGCATTCCTGGAAATAAAAGTTCTTGAACTGCTGATCACATTTAAACCCTCCCAGCTGCTGCTTTTCAGTAGGGATTTTCACAGAATCACACAGAAATCACAGATCATGGAATGTTATGGGTTGGAAGGGACCTCCAGAGAGCATCCAGGCCAACCCCCTGCCAGAGCAGGATCACCCTGGGTAGGCCACGCAGGAATGCATCCTGGTGGGTTTGAAAGGCTCCAGAGAAGGGGACTCCACAACCTCTCTGGGCAGCCTGCTCCAGGGCTCTGGACCCTCACTGCAAAGAAGTTTCTTTTCTATGGTGAGCTGAAACCTTCTGTGTTCAAGTTTGTCCCATTGTTCCTTGTCTTATTACACCACCCCAAAGAGCTTGGCCTCCTCCACTTGACCCCCACCCTCAGCTATTGATAGGCATGGATCAGATCCCCTCTCAGCCTTCACTTCTCCAGACTAAACATCCCCAGGGCTCCCATCTTCTGTGCTGGATGGGATTAGTGTGGAAATAATCTGGGAATTACAATTGTCAGGAGGGTTTAGGTATTAGGTAATAGGTTGGACTTGATCTCTGAGGTCTTTTCCAGCCTGGGGGTTCTATGATTCTGTGCTGAAACCCTGATGCTCTGATTCCACCAGTTTTTTCTTTCAATATTTTCTTCTTTCATTTCCTTGTCAGGATGGAGGACTAAGCCAGGTCAGGAGCTGCAGCTGGTAGTATTCAGCAGCAGAGAGCAGCTCAATCTGATGCATATTAACCACAGAATTAATCCCAGAATCACAACCAGGTTGGAAGGGACTCCTCAAGTTCACCAAGTCCAACCCATCACCCAACCCTATCTAATTAACCAGACCATGGCACTAAGTCTCATCCAGGCTTTTCTTATTGGCACCATTGAAATCAAGGGCAAAAGCACAGTTTCTTTCAGTGGCAGCCATTAGCACCAAAGTCCTTCATACCTGGAGTATCTGACTTGTGTTACTCCTTTCATAACAGTCCTGGCACACTTAAAATGCTCTGTTTGGGTATCATGCCAGGGACATAAGCACTGACACTTCCATAGATTTTCCTTGCGTGTTCTGATTTGGTTTTGAATGATTATTTTTTTAATTGGGGAATGGCTGCTCTTGATTATATGACAACAAGTTTTGTGTTTGTCCTCTCCTCTGTGACTGCTAAGCTGAGTGCTGTTACAGGCTGTGAAATCTATGGAACGTGGAATTGCTGCCCTAGAGCTTTTCTGCAGTGCATCTCAAAGTGACCTGCAGTAATCATAGAATGGGCTGGCCTGAAGGAACCTCCAAAGGTCATCTAGTCCAAACCCTCTTGCAGCAAGCAGGACATCCTCAGCTAGATCGGGTTCCCAGAGCCCTGTTGAGCCTCACCTTGATTATCCAGGGAAGGAGCCACAAGCCACCTCCCTGGGCAACCTGTTCCAGTTTCCTCTACAAAGAATCAGAATGGTCCAGGACAGAAGGGACCTCTAAGGTCATCCAGTCCAACTCCCTCTGTAGCCATCAGGGGCATCCTCAACTAGAGCAGGTTGCTCAGAGCGTTGAGCCTCACCTTGAATATCTCCAGGGAGGGGCTCCAACCAACTCCTGGGCAACCTGTTCCAGTGTTCCACCACCCTCAGAGTAGGATTCTGCTCCTAATACAAGTGCCATTCTGTACTACTTGGAATCACTACTGTCATGGTAGAGAACCTGCTCCACATCCAGTCTAAATCTGCTCCTCTCTAGTTTGAAGCCATTGCCCCTGGTCCTGTCCCTGCAGGCCTTTGCAAACAGTCTCTCTCCAGCCTTCTTGTAGCCACCCTTCAGTACGGGAAGGCTGCTATTAGATCTCTCCTCCTTTCTGCACATCACAGCATGCTCCTCATTGCTTTAACTTGTATCTGGAACCTTTGATACACAATAGGGACAAGTTAAAATCTCTTATTTCTCTGTATTCAGGTGACCAGGTGAGCCTCGCCATGTAAATTCTAGCAGGTATTATATATTGATATCCAGCATAAGTAGAACTCTTACTGCAGTCTGTATACCTTCAGTACTGGAAGGCTGCTATTAGGTCTCCTCTGAGCCTCCTCTTCTCCAGGCTAAGCAACCCCAGCTCCCTCAGCCTCTCCTCACAGGGCTGTGCTCCAGACCCCTCCCCAGCTTTGTTGCCCTTCTCTGGACACATTCAAGTGTCTCAATGTCCTTCTTAAATTGAGGAGCCCAGAACTGGACACAAGACTCAAGGTGTGGCCTAACCAGTGCTGAGTGCAGGGCAGAATGACCTCCATACTCCTGCTGGCCACACTGTTCCTGATGCAGAAATACAGCCACTCTTACCATTTTTAGACCTTTGTGGAATTCTCTGTGCCAAATGGAAAGGAACTCTTCTGATCTTCTGAGGGGCTGATGTGAGGAGCAGCACTATTGGCTGTGAATATATTATCTGCTTTCCAATAACGTGGAAAAAAGGATGATGGGGGCCGAGATACCCAGGTGCCTGTAGAGCTCTCCCCTTTGCTGGTATCTTTATTTACACCCCAAGCAGAAAGATGAATCTTCCACTCACTGAAAAGGAGGAAAAAAAAACAAACAAGGAGATTCTGTGAAGTGGTGAGAGCTGAGCTTGGCACATTGGTTTTTTTTTTTTCCCCCATTGCTCTCTTAAATTAGTCCTGAAGTCCTTATGCTTGCTTATTAGGCTTATAAATACAGACTGCTGCTTTTTCTGCTCTGGCTGCTTTCCACAATATTGTGTGGGCAAGAGGAAGAGGCATGCTGACAATGCCTGTACCTTTCTGTGGTTCTCTTTCATTTGTTACACCCTTCCTGAATTTTAGCTCTGAGGCATATGCTTGTACAGCCTTCACATCTCTGACAGTTTTTCCAGCTGCCCAAAATCCTCTCCATCTCCAGCTCTATTTTAAGGTCCTGACTGCACCACATCTTCTGGATCAAGAGATCTGGGGGGTGTGTGGAAGAATCTGTTTAGCTACCAATGTCTTCTGGATGTAAAACAGAATACAGAATTAACCAGGCTGGAAAAGACCTTTGAGATCATCGAGTCCAACCTATCACCCAACACCATCTCAGCAAAACATCTTAGCAGCTGACCCCTGCAGTTATCTCTTTAGACTTCTTCCCCACGAGGGTGGTGAGACACTGGCACAGGTTGCCCAGGGGGGTAGTGGAAGCCTCATCTCTGGAGGTTTTTAAGGCCAGGCTGGATGTGGCTGTGAGCAATCTGATCTAGTGTGAGGTGTCCCTGCTCATGGCAGGGGGGTTGGAACTGGATGATCCTTGAGGTCCCTTTCCAACCCTGTTTGTGGTTCCTTGATTCTAGCCAGCTCCTTCAGCCTGCCCTTGTAGCACCGCTGCTCCAATCCCCTGATCATTTTTGTGACCTTCTCTGGACCTGCCTCATCAGGTCCATGTCCTTCCTCTACTGAGGCCCCAGAGCTGTACACAGTACTTGAGGTGAGGTTTCACCAGAGCAAAGTGGCAGAATCACCTCTCTGATCTGCTGGTAGTGCTGCTTTTAGAATAGAATTAACTAGGTTGGAAAAGACCTCAGAGCATCAGTCCAACCTATCACCCAACACCATCTCATCAACTAAACATGGCACCCAGTGCCTCATACATTCTCTTAAACACTTCCAGTGATGGTGACTCCACCACCTCCCTGGGCAGCACATTCCAATGGCCAATCTCTCTTGCTGGAGAATTTCTTCCTAACATCCAGCCTAAAGCTCCCCTGGCACAGCTTGAGACTGTGTCCTCTTGTTCTGGTGCTGTTTGCCTGGGAGAAGAGACCAACCCCCACCTGGCTACAACCCAGCAGACCGAGGCTGCCATTGGCCTTCTGTGCTGCACGCCACTCTGCCTGCTCATGTCCAGCTTCTCATCCATCAGTACCTCCAAATCCGTTCCCCAGGGCTGCTTTCTGTCTCCTCATCCCCCCAGTCTGTATTGATAGTTAGGATTGTTTTTTTTTCCAGCCCAGGTGCAGACCCCTGCACCCCCTCTTGTTGAACCTCAAGAGGTTCCCCTGGGCCCTGAGTAATATTTGCTAACCCTGAATAATCTTTGACAATATCTACATTTCTCTTTCACACACCTGGCTGCCAGAGAACTGGCAAGAAATAGCAGCAAGGCTCATCTTGTGACAAGGTTAAGATTTGTGGCCATATTAACCACCCTGCCACTCACAGATGTCCAGACTGGCTTTTGCTGGCGTTAAGCTGATGAGGAAATACCAAGTGTGGAAACAAAACAGAGCCATTTGAATCTGAAACGTGTTGCTGCATTGTGTGGCACTGTCCTGACTTAGTTCTGCAGTACAGAGAATCACAGAATTGTCAGGGCTGGAAGGGACCTCAATGATCAGCCAGTTCCAAACCCCCCTCACATGGGCAGGGACACCTCACACACTACAGCAGGTGCCCAGAGCCACATCCAGCCTGGCCTGAAAAAACCTCCAGGGTGAGGTTTCCACCACTTCCCTGGCAGCCTGTGCCAGGCTCTCACCACCCTCATGGGTAACAACTTCTTCCTGACATCCAATCTGAATCTACCCACTTCTAGTTCTATTCCATTCCCCCCAGTCCTATCACTCCCTGACAACCCTTAAAAGTCCCTCCCCAGCATTCTTGTAGGCCCCTCAGACACTGGAAGGCCACAATGAGGTCTCGCTAAACTGCCCTCAGCCTTGAACTGCTGCCTCGGTGTTGTGCTGGGCTCCTGGCTCAGAGTGGCTCTAACTCAGGCAGATGTTTGGCCTCATGTCCTAAGCATAAACAGGTACAGGGATTCAGATGTGACTATCTCTCTTTCCTAAGCTCCTGGGAGTCAGACTCTGTTTAAAAATAGATACGTTCAAGACAGACTTCATTGCTGAGTGCCAAACTGTACAGACTTTACACAGTCTCTCTGCGCCTAAGTATTTTAGACAGAGATCTTTGCCACACTCTAATGTCTGGATATACAAAAGCTGATGAAATCAATTCACTCTTAACTAGCCATATATTTCATTAGTGTTTTTAAATAACCTTTCTTTGTCTGCATACAGGCTTCTTCCAGTGTAACTGTTGTGTTTAAAGGAGGGCTTTATCTCTCAGCAAAGACATGTGGTTCAAAAAATTCCTTACACTGTAGAGAGATAGAATTACCAGGTTGGAAAAGACATCAGAGATCATTCAGTGCAACCTATCACCCAACCATATCTCATCACTAAACCGTGGTGCCAAGTGCCTCTCCAGGCTCTTCCTAACACTTGTGGTCCCTTCCAACCCTAACTGAAACTATGACACTATAACTATGAAACTTCCAGGGATGGTGACTCCACTACCTGCCTGGGCATCACATTCCAAAGGCCAATCTCTTGCTGGGAAGATTTTCTTCTTCCTCACCTCCAGCCTGAACTCCCCTGGCACAGCTTGAGGCTGTGTCCTCTTTTTCTGGTGCTGGTTGCCTGGCAGAAGAGACCAAACCACCACCTGGCTACAACCTCCCTTCAGGTAGGTCTCCCCTGAGCCTCCTCTTCTCCAGACTAAACAACCCCAGCCCCTCAGCGTCTCCTCACAGGGCTGTGCTCCAACCCCTCCCCAGCTTTGTTGCCCTTCTCTGGACACCTTACAGCATTTCAACATCTTTCCAAAGTGAGGGGCCCAGAATGGACACAGGACTCAAGTGTGGGCCTAACCAGTGCTGAGGACAGGGCAGAATGACTTCCCTGCTCCTGCTGTGTGGCTGACTTAACTGATGTACAATACAATACATCCAGGTTGGAAGAGACCTCCAAGATCATCATGTCC
Organism: Colaptes auratus; assembly: GCA_015227895.2. NCBI lineage: Eukaryota > Metazoa > Chordata > Aves > Piciformes > Picidae > Colaptes > Colaptes auratus. The sequence continues at coordinate 4,676,963 of CM037632.1, forward strand.
AACCTATCAACTAATCCAACCCACCTAAACAACTAAACCTGGCACCCAGTACCCCATGAAGTCTCCTCCTGAATACCTCCAATGAAGGTGACTCCACCACCTCCCTGGGCAGACCATTCCATGGGCAATCACTCTCTCTGTAAAGACTTCCTCCTACATCCCCTCTAAACCTCCCCTGGCGCAGCCTGAGACTGTGTCCTCTTGTTCTGGTGTTGCCTGCCTGGGAAAAAGACCACCTCTGCCTCTGCTCATGTGGTCCATTTATTCCCCCTCCCAGTGTGTGAAATGAATTACTGCCTCTTCTGCAGTGCAACAACACATATGGTCAAAAGAAACTCAAGCTTGTAGTCTGTGTTCTCACAAATGCTCTTCCACATGTGTCTGGGTGTCTCTAATGAGAGTTATTTCATCAATGGTCATTCATATTGTTTCTAATAGTGCACTATTATGACAATATGAACATGGCTCTGCTGAGGCTGCATCTGGAATGTTAATGTCCAGTTCTGGCCCTTCATTCAAGAAGGACCTCAGGGAACTGCTTGAAAGAGTCCAGTGCAGAGACACAAAATGATGAAGGCAGTGGAACATCTTCCTCATGAGGAGAGCCTGAGGGAGCTGAGGGCTCTGTGGCTTGGAGAGAGGAGCCTGAGAGGTGACCTCATTGCTGTTGATCAAGATGTGCAGGGTGAGTGCAGAGGCTGGAGCCAGGCCTGCTGGGTGCTGCCCATGCCAGCACAAGGGGCAGTGGTGGAAGCTGAGGCAGAGGAAGTTCCATGGAAACAGGAGGATGAGTTATTTCCCTGTGATGGTGACAGAACCCTGGAAGAGCTGCCCAGGGGGGTTGTGGAGTCTCCCTCTCTGTAGATATTCAAACCTGCCTGGATGTTTTCCTGTGTGATCTGCTCTGGGTGCTCCTGCTCTGGCAGGGGGGGTTGGACTGGATGAGCTTCTGCGTCCCTTCCAGCCCCTAACATCTCTGTTTCTGTGATTAACATAAAACCTTTATTGAACAGGTCCCTGAAGCTGTTGCAATCTAAAGATGAAACTCATTCCAATGCAGCTCATTTGCCAGCTAAGAGAATACTGATTTTACGTGTGATTTATTAATGCATGTCCCAGCTGTTCAGTGTCTGCTGAGGAGACTTTCATCCTCATTTCATGAGCTGTGGGGTAAAACCTTGCTGCTCTCTCACAGAAGTCTCTTCAGTTTTTAAAGAGTACAACTCCCTGAAGGGAGGCTGTAGCCAGGTGGGGGTTGGTCTCTTCTCTCAAAACCAGCACCAGAACAAGAGGACAGAGTCTCAAGCTGTGCCAGGGGGGTTTAGGCTGGAAGTGAGGAGAAAGTTCTTCCTAGCAAGAGAGATTGGCCATTGGAATGTGCTGCCTAGGGAGGTGGTGGAGTCACCATCCCTGAGGTGTGCAAAAGGCTTGGATTTGGCACTTGGAGCCATGGTTTAGTTGTCAGGAGGTGTTAGGTATTAGGCAATAGGTTGGACCGGATGATCTCTGAGGTTTTTTCCAACCTGCTTGGTTCTATTCTATGATTCTGCAGCCTTGCTGTGATCTGTCACCCTGAGTCAGAAGAGAGACTTACACCTACTGAATAAATCCACTGTTTCCCCCTTTAACTACCAGTGCAGCCCAATCCTGCTTAGGTTCTGATGGCGATTGATCACAGCTTGAGGCTACACAAGAATTGCTATCATCTTCGTTCTTCTACCTTACAGTAAGCACATTACGCATTTCCACTATCTCTCCCTACTGTCTTTCCAGTTAGCTGACCAAATAACCCAAAAGCTAAGCAGCATTGAAAAGCAAGCCATGAACCTCCCACTCTTGCTTAATCTGTCAGGTTTCTGCCTTTGGAGGAGGCAGGGGGGTGTTGATTAACATATGGCTGCTGCTCAGGTTAATGCTTTTGTCTGAGATGTTGTAAAGTGGCTTAGAAGAACTTTTCCCAGAGTTTCCACTTAGTGTAGCTATTGCCGCTGCTTGTTGCATAGGTTTATTTGTACATGAATGTATAGATTTTATATTAATCACATTGCAGATGACCAGTCAGAAGTCTGATAGTGCCTTCTTCAAAACAATCTAAGAGGGCAGAGATTTACTCAAGGCAGTCCAACTAGAGGGCTCCCAGGATGGTTGAGGGACTGGAGCACTCCTCCGAGGAGAGGCTGAGAGCCCTGGGGCTGTTTAGTCTGGAAAAGAGAAGACTGAGAGGGGATTTCATCAATGTCTATAAATATCTGAGGGCTGGGGGTCAGGAAGGAGGGACAGGCTCTGCTCACTGTGCCCCTGGGATAGGAAAAGCACTAGTGGATGTAATCTACAGCACAGGAGGTTCCACCTCAACATGAGGAGGAACTTCTTCACTGTGAGGGTCACAGAGCACTGGCACAGGCTGCCCAGAGAGGTTGTGGATCTCCTTCTCTGGAGCCTTTCCATCCTCATCTGGATGTGTTCCTGTGTGACCTGTGCTGGATTCGATGCTCCTGCTCTGGCAGAGGGGTTGGACTGGAAGATCTCCAGATATCCCTCCAATCCTTACATCTTGTGAGCCTGTAATCAGTTTGTAAAGAGTGGACCTGAGCCATGTGTAGCTATCCATCTAACTGTCTTGTCTGCCTATCCATCTGCTATGTAGTCTTAGTTTGTCTTTGAGAGGTCTTTTACTGGATTCTCTCTTCTAAACTAATAAAAACTCAAGGGCACAAAGGTACAACAGCTTCCTGGTTGGTAAGTTGAAACCATTAACAGTGCAAGGCACATTAAGGCTTAATTATATTTTCAGGCTCTGATTTGTGGTGGTGAGACACTGGAAGAGGTTGTCCAGGGTAGCTGTGGATTCCTTATCCCTGGCAGTGCTAAAGGTCAGGTTGGATATGGCTTTGAGCCTCTGGAGAAGAGGAGGCTCAGGGAGACCTTATTGCTCTCTACAATTACCTGAAGGGAGGTTGTAGCCAGGTGGAGGTTGGTCTCTTCTCCCAGGCACCCAGCACCAGAACAAGACACAGTCTTAAGCTGCGCAGGGGAGGTTTAGGCTGGATGTTAGGAAGAAGTTCTTCCCAGCAAGAGAGATTGGCCACTGGAATGTGCTGCCCAGGGAGGTGGTGGAGTCACCATCCCTGGAGGTGTTTGGAAGAGACTGGGTGGGGTGCTTGGTGCCATGGTTTAGTTGAGCAAATGGTGTTGGATGATAGGTTGGACTGGATGACATCAAAGGTCTCTTCCAACCTGGTTTGTTCTGTTCTATTCTACCTGATCTAGTGGAAAGTGACTCTGGAATGGGTGATGTTCAAAGGTCTCTTCCACCTCCAACTCTTCTGTGATTCTACGATTGTGTGCAGAAGCAGAGCAGCGAATTTTACACTGACAGTTATTTCCTGGGAAAAAAAACACCCAAACTACTTACTTCCTTCAGTTTCATATGCACATCTGTAAATCATAGCTGAGATCAAAAGTGCTAGGAGCCCAAAGCAATCACCGGTGCCTGCTACGTACTGCCGCTGCAGTGTAGCACTGGGTGATCTGGATTATGGAGCTTGGGATTTCCTGAAGACAGTTTGCTGCTGGCAGAACCTGGCAGTCCCTAAACTGCAGTAGTGATCTGTGATGATCACTGTGGAAAAAGACTTGGGGGTGCTGATGGATTAGAATAGAATAGAATAGAATAGAATAGAATAGAATAGAATAGAATAGAATAGAATAGACCAGACCAGGTTGGAAGAGACCTTCAAGATCATCGTGTCCAACCTATCATCCAACACCACCTAATCAACTAAACCATGCAACCAAGCACCCTAGCAAGTGTCCTCCTGAACACCTCCAGTGATGGTGACTCCACCACCTCCCCAGGCAGCCCATTCCAATGGGCAGTCACTCTCTCTGTGAAGAATTTCTTCCTAACATCCAATCTGAATCTCTTCTGGCACAGCTTGAGACTGTGTCCTCTTGTTCTGGTGCTGGTGCCTAGGAGAAGAGACCACCCCCACCTGGCTACAACCTCCCTTCAGGTAGTTGTAGACAGCAAGAAGGTCTCCCCTGAGTCTCCTCTTCCCCAGGCTAAGCAACCCCAGCTCCCTCAGCCTCTCTTCATAGGGCTTGCATTCCAATCCCCTCAACAACTTCGTTGCCCTTCTCTGGACACATTCCAGCAACTCAACATCTTGAGCAGGCAGTGTGAGCTTGCAGTACAGAAGGTCAATGGCATCCTGGGCTGCATCAAAAGATGAGTGACCTCAGATCCAGAGAGGTGATTCTGCCACTTTGCTCAGCTCTGGTGAGACCTCACCTGGAGTACTGTGTACAGGTCTGGAGCCCTCAATACAGGAAGGACAAAGACCTGATGGAGCAGGTCCAGAGGAGGGCCACAGAAATGATCAGGAGGTTGGAGCAGCTCTGCTATGAGGACAGGCTGAGGGAGCTGGGGGTGTTCAGCCTGGAGGAGAGGAGGCTCCAGGGAGACCTAATAGCAGCCTGCCAGTACCTGAAGGAGGCTACAGGAAGGATGGAGAGAGACAGTTTGCAAAGGCCTGCAGGGACAGGACCAGGGGCAATGACTTCAAACTAGAGCAGAGCGATGAGATTGGATGCTCTTTACCATGAGGGTAGTGGAACACTGGGAACAGGCTGCCTGGGGAGGTGGCCTTTTAAAAGCAGGGGGTGATGGGGAGGGGATCATTCAGTGTCCTTGGGATTTCTCTTCAGACTGTTGCAGCACTCACCATTGAGCACAGCCTGGACGTCTGGCTTGTTCCTCTGAATGGTTACTTATGAAAACATCCAAGTGCTCTTGAATACCTTCACCAGCAAAATTACTCAAGCTAAAAGTCACTTCCTCTTTTAAATGGTATGCATATATATATATATGAGAGAGATCAGGAGGAAAACAGTGAGAGCCAAACTGTCTGCATCCAGCCATTAATTTCTTTTGTGTCTCCTTATGAAATCCATTTTGCTAACCATGATCTATGCTTCCAAATCCAGGCAGGCTCTCAGGAGTCACTTTGTGCTTGACAGCATGTTCTTGTGTGTTGCTGACCAGGGATACCAAATCTCCCTCTGTATCAATAGAAATTATACATTCTGTTCTTTTCTCTTTCCCCCTTCCTTGATTGCATTTCTGAGAAGGATTTTATTGACCTATTTTGGGTTCTTATTTTTACTCCTCTTTTAGACAACTATTTTGAGCAATCTTGCCTATGTAATGCTCATTCAGTGGAGTGGTATAAATATTTTATCTTTAATGTATTCCAGCAGAAGCAGTGAACATCAGCTGCCTATAAGGGTTAACCCATTAGTGAAAAGGATGCCTGATAAATTGAAAGCATGGCTCTTAGCCAAGAGATCCATATATTATGAGCATTCATTTTCTGCCTCAGGAGTGGCAAATCCTGTTGCCTGCATCAGATGTGATACAGCTTCTGAGGGAAGCAGCCTGGGAGGCAAATTCATGCTTTGCTGTACTGGCCACTGACTGTGTGCATGAATTCAGGGCAGGCCTTACTTCCAAAGTTATCATTGGATCTGAAATCATCATTTTTTTACAGGGAAACAAAGAAAGAGGGAGTTGGGGCTGTTCAGTCTGGAGAAGAGAAGGCTCTGAGGAGACCTCATTGTGGCTTTCCAGTATCTGAAGGGGGCTACAAGAAAGCTGGGGAGGGACTTTAGGGTGTCAGGGAGTGATAGGACTGGGGGAATGGAGCAAAACTAGAAATGGGTAGATTCAGATTGGATGTTATGAAGAAGTTCTTCCCCATGAGGGTGGTGAGAGACTGGCACAGGTTGCCCAGGGAGGTGGTGGAAGCCTCAGCCACAGGAGGGGAAGGGGTTTGGGAGGCACTACCACAGTTGCCATTTGGCAAAATACCAAATAGATTCCCAGTGAATGTTCTTTCTTTGATTCTGTTTGCCTTAAATTTCGTGGCATGGAGAGGAAAGCAGCTCAACAGTCTCTGTAGAGCATGCAAGTAAGATTTATTTCCCCTGGTGTGATTATGTACTCCTGGTGTATCAGCAGTCTGTGGAGAAGCATCCTGTGTATGCCTGCACTCACTTGGAGAATTATCATTCCTATTGGCTTCCAGCTGTTCAATAACATTATCTATCCATCCACAAACAAACTGTAACAACTCTGGGCTTGCAATTCATAGTAGTAGTATAGTAGTATCAGTCAGGGTTGGAAGGGACCACAAGGATCAGCTAGTTCCAACTCCCCTGCCATGGGCAGGGACACTCTACACTAGATCAGGCTGGCCAGAGCCTCATCCAGCCTGGGCTTAAACACCTCCAGGGACAGGGCCTCAACCACCTCCCTGGACAACCCATTCCAGGGCTTCACCACTCTCGTGGTGAGGAACTTCCTCCTCATGTCCAGCCTGAATCTCCCCACCTCCAGCTTCATTCCACTCCCCTAGTCCTATCACTACCTGATAGCCTGAGAAGTCCCTCCCCAGCCTTCTTGTAGCCCCCCATGAGATACTGGAAGGCCACAATGAGGTCACCTCGGAGCCTTCTCTTCGCCAGACTGAACAGCCCCAAGGACAACCTTTATGTTTTGCTTTCTTGGAGACCCAACAAGTAACAGTCTCAAGCTGTGCCAGGGGAGGTTTAGGTTGGAGGTGAGGGAGAAATTCTTCCCAGAAAGAGAGCTTGGCCATTGGAATGTGCTGCCCAGGGAGGTGGTGGAATCACTATCACTGGAAGTGTTTAAGAAGACCCTGGATGAAGCACTTGGTGCCATGGTTTAGTTGATGAGATGGTGTTGGATGATAGGTTGGACTGGATGATCTCCAAGGTCTTTTCCAACCTGGTTTAGTCTGTATTCTGTAAGATCTGCCACTTTGGCAAATGGGAACAAAGTAGCCTAAAAGAAGTAAAATTCCAGCAACAACAGACTTACAATACAATACAATACAATACACCAGGTTGGAAGAGACCTTCAAGATCATCACGTCCAACCCTTCCAAGGTCTAGATCTTAGTTTCTATCTTATTCCATTTTGCTGTGTGTTTCAATAGTTAGACCAGCTTCTGCAGAATTGCTGGGCATCTCTGTTGACTTTGCTATTTATAATAGGACTCCAAAGCACTAGAAGTCCAAGGGGAAAAGAACCTGGGGGTCCTGGTGCATGGAAGGTTGACCATGAGCCAGCAATGTGCTCTCGTGGCCAGGAAGGCCAAGGGCATTCTGGGGTGGATTAGAAGGGCTGCGGTTGGTAGGTTGAGAGAGGTTCTCCTCCCCCTCTACTCTGCCCTGGTGAGGCTGCATCTGGAATCTTGTGTCCAGTTCTGGGCCCCTCAGTTCAAGAAGGACCTCAGGGAACTACTTGAAAGAGTCCAGCACAGAGCCATAAAAATGATGAAGGCAGTGGAAGATCTTCCTCATGAGGAGAGCCTGAGGGAGCTGAGGGCTCTGTAGCTTGGAGAGGAGGAGCCTGAGAGGTGAGCTCATTGCTGTTGATCAAGATGTGCAGGGTGAGTGCCCAGAGGCTGGAGCCAGGCTCTGCTGGGTGCTGCCCAATGCCAGCACAAGGGGCAGTGGTGGAAGCTGAGGCAGAGGAAGTTCCATGGAAACAGGAGGAAACATTTTTTTCCCCTGTGATGGTGACAGAACCCTGGAAGAGGCTGCCCAGGGGGGTTGTGGAGTCTCCCTCTCTGGAGCTATTCAAACCCTGCCTGGATGTGTTCCTGTGTGATCTGCTCTGGGTGCTCCTGCTCTGGCAGGGGGTTGGACTGGATGAGCTTTGGAGGTCCTTTCCAGCCCCTAACCTTCTGTGGCTCTGTGAATCAGTCTGAGAGAACATGCAATGCACCAAAAGAGCTTTCAGCTTTTAATTGTAGCATCGTGTTACGACAGAAACTGCAGCTGGAAACTGTTTTTGGGTTGGTTTGTTGTTTTGATTTGGGTTTTTTTTCAGATACCAAGATACTGAAGAAGGCAAATGTTGGTGCAGGGATTTGTAGACCACTTCCCTGTTTTGCCTGCCAAGTGTATGTTTGCAATGTGAGACTTCTCCTTCAGACTTGCTCTCAGTCCAGCAGAGACCTCCTGGGCTGTAACAAATCCCATAAAGCTCCTCTGCACCCCAGAAAATAGATTTCTTTTAGTCACCTCTGGCCTGGATCCCCAGGGACTGCAAGATCAGCCCTTTCTGGCTCCCACTATGTCCTCCATACCCATGCACCAGAGAGTCATAGAAGTGTCAGGGTTGGAAGGGTCCTCAAGGATCGGAGAATCATGGAATCAACCAGGATGGAAAAGACCTCAGAGACAGCACAGCATAGCACAGCACAGCACAGCACAGCATAGCACAGCACAGCACAGCACAGCATAGCACAGCATAGCATAGCATAAACCAGGTTGGAAGAGGCCTTCAAGATCACCGTGTCCAACCTGTCATCCAACACCACCTAATCAACTAAACCATGGCACCAAGCAGCCTATCAGGTCTCCTCCTAAACACCTCCAGTAAGTCCAACCTAATACCTAAGACCTCCTGACAACTAAACCATGGCTCCAAGTGCCACATCCAAGCCTTTCTTGAACGCCTCCAGGGATGGGGACTCCAACACCTCCCTGGGCAGCACATTCCAATGGCCAATCTCTCTTGCTGGGAAGAACTCTCTTCTCACCTCCAGCCTAAACCTCCCCTGGCACAGCTTGAGACTGTGTCCTCTTGTTCTGGTGCTGCTTGGCTGGGAGAAGAGACCAACCCCCACCTGGCTACAACCTCCCTTCAGGGAGTTGTAGAGAGCAAAAAGGTTTCCCCTGAGCCTCCTCTTCTCCAGGCTAAGCAACCCCAGCTCATAGTTTCATAGTTTCATAGTTTCAGTTAGGGTTGGAAGGGACCACAAGGATCATCTAGTTCCAACCCCCCTGCCATGGGCAGGGACACTCTACCCTAGATCAGGCTGGACAGAGCCTCGTCCAGCCTGGGCTTAAACACCTCCAGGGACAGGGCCTCAACCACCTCCCTGGACAACCCATTCCAGGGCTTCACCACTCTCACGGTGAAGAACTTCCTCCTCACATCTAGCCTGAATCTCCCCACCTCCAGCTTCATCCCATTCCCCCTAGTCCTATCACTCCTGATAGTCTGAAAGTCCCTCCCCAGCCTTCTTGTAGGCCCCCTTCAGATACTGGAAGGCCACAATGAGGTCACCTCGGAGCCTTCTCTTCTCCAGGCTGAACAGCCCCAACTCCCTCAGTCTGTCCTCATAGGAGAGGTGCTCCAGCCCTCTGATCATCCTCGTGGCCCTTCTCTGGACACGCTCCAGCTCCCTCAGCCTCTCCTCACAGGGCTGTGCTCCAGACCCCTTCCCAGCTTTGTTGCCCTTCTCTGGACACCTTCCAGCGTCTCAACATCTTTCCTAAACTGAGGAGCCCAGAACTAGACACAGGACTCAAGGTGTGGCCTAACCAGGGCTGAGCACAGGGCAGAATGACTTCCCTGCTCCTGCTGGCCACACTATTCCTGATGCAGGCCAGGATGCCCTTGGCCTTCTTGGCCACCTGGGCACACTGCAGGCTCATATTCAGCTACTATCAATCAGCACCCCCAGGTCCCTCTCTGCCTGGCCGCTCTCCAGCCACTCTGACCCCAGGCTGTAGCACTGCCTGGGGTTGCTGTGGCCAAAGTGCAGCCCCTGGCACTTGGACTTGTTGAATGCCATCCTGTTGGACTCTGCCCATCTGTCCAACCTGTTGAGGTCCCTCTGCAGAGCTCTTCTACTGCCTAACAGATCAACTCCTGCCCCCAGCTTGGTGTCATCTGCAAATTTACTGGTGATGGACTCAATCCCCTGGACCAGATCATCAGTAAAGTTATTGAAGAGCATGGGGCCCAGCACTGATCCCTGGGGGACACCACTGGTGCCTGGCTGCCAGCTGGCAGTGGCACCATTCACCACCACTCTCTGGGAGAGCCAATTGTTTGTGCAGGTTCTGTGTCTTATTGTCAAGGGGCTGCCATCACACTGCTGTGGTGTCTGTTCTGGGGGTCAGGAACAGGCATCAAAGGCTTGGTTTGGAGGGTTGTTTTGAGTCAGCCTTTGTGTGGTTCCAAGGCCTTGGAGAGAGTTGCTGGTGTTTTTGTGCAGGAGCCTTGCAGGAGAGAAAGTAATGAATAGGTTGGAAAATGAAAAGCTCTTTCCCAAGTAGCATAATTTTATGCTCCCCTTGAGTTGTATCACAGTGAAAATTACTGGCTGGGGAGTTGTATTAAAATATTGATATCAGCAGGCTTATTACTGTGTTATAGGAGAGAAGGTTCAAAGGGAAGCCTTTGCACTGGCTGCCACAGAGCTGCCATTTTCTGTTACTGGCTTAGCATTATCCTGCAGATCTTCATGTCCTCCACCCAGTCTTAATAAGGTTTCATTCTGTGACTCACAGTATCACATTGTATTAGAGGATGGAAAGGACCTCCAGAGGTCATCCAGTCCAACCCCACTGCCAGAGCAGCATGACCCAGGGAAGGCCACACAGGAATGCATCCAGGGGGGGTTGGAAAGGCTCCAGAGCAGGAGACTCCACAACCTCTCTGGGCAGCCTGCTCCAGGGCTCTGGCACCCTCACACCAAAGAAGTTTCTCCTCATGCTGAGCTGAAACCTTCTCTGTCCACATTTGTCTCCATTGCTCCTTGGCTTATTCCTGTGCCCCACCCAAAAGAGCTTGGCCCCCTCCACTTGACCCCCAGCCCTCAGCTATTGATAGACATTGATCAGATCCCTCTCAGCCTTCTCTTCTCCAGACTCAACAGCCCCAGGCTCTCAGTCTCTCTTCCAGGGGAGATGCTCAAGTCCCTTAAGCATCCTCCTGGCTCTGCCTTGGCCTCTCTCCAGCAGGTCTCTGTCTCTCTTGAACTGGGGAGCCCAGAACTGGATACAGGATTGCAGGTGTGGTCTCAGCAGGGCAGAGCAGAGGGGGAGCAGAACCTCCCCAGCCCTGCTGGCCACACTTCTCTTGCTGCACCCCAGGATCCCATTGGCTCTCTTGGCCACCAGGGCACATTGCTACTCCATGCAGAACTTGCTGTCCAGCAGCACTCCAAGGTCTTTCTCCGTGGAGCTGCTCTCCAGCAGGGCAGCCCCTAACCTGTCCTGGTGCCTGCTGTGATTCCTCCCCAAGCACAAAGGCCTCTGTTGAGCAGCAGGAGGCTTAGGCTCCTTCTGCTCTTTTCCTCCAAGGGAATTGAGACCACCTGGCTCCTTCCAGAACTCACTTGGTCTCCCTTGAGGAACAACCAAGGAGTTCCCCAACAGGTTCAGGTTTCTCCAAAGCACACTGCTGTGTTTAATATTGGTAGTATTTTTTTCCCCCAAAACATTTAGACTGTGTCATGGCAACAGCTACTTTTAGCTCTGAATTTGTTTTTCCCAGCCTTCAGTTGTTGTTTTTTTAAGATGACAGTTTCAGCTTATCCCCTTTAAAAGTAAAATCACTATTTTAACTTTGAGTAACTAGAAACACTTAGACCAGGAGTTGTGAACTGCTTCAGGCTTCCTATGCAAATGTGAATTGCTATGTTGAGTGCTGAAAAGAGATGTTGTGACAAAAATGGAGCAGATTAATTATGAAGAGGCACCTAAATGCTCAAGACAAAAGCAAATGTGCAGTGAAGTACAACCAGAGAATCCCAGAATCACTGAGGCTGGAATAGACCTCTGAGATCCCAAGCCCAGCCTAGGACCTAACACCACCACACCGACCAGACCATGGCACTGAGGGCCACATCCAATCTGGCCTTAAACACCTCCAGGGATGGTGACTGCACCACCTCCCTGGGCAGCACATCCCAGTCTCTCATTCCCCTTTCCATCAGTAAGTGCTTCCTAACATCCAACCTAACCCTCCCCTGGCACAGCTTCAGGCCATGCCCTCTCCTCTTGTCACAAGTTGCCTGGCACAAGAGCCTGACCCCCACCTGACTGCAACTTCCCTTCAGGTACTTGTAGAGAGTGATAAGGTCCCCCCTGAGCCTCCTCTTCTCCAGGCTGAACCCCCCCAGCTCCCTCAGCCTCTCCTCATCACTTTCCCTCCAGTCCCTTCCCCAGGCTGGTTGCTCTCCTCTGGCCCTGCTCCAGCACCTCAAGATCTCTCTTGCAGGGAGGGCCCAGAGCTGCACACAGTGCTGCAGGTGAGGCCTCCCCAGTGCCCAGCACAGGGCAGAATTCCATCCCTGCTCCTGCTGGCCACACTATTGCTGATCCAAGCCAAGATGCCACTGGTCTTCTCTGCTCTCTGGGCACAGTGCTGGCTCATGTTCAGCTGTTGTCCCCCAGCACTGCCAGGTCCCTCTCTGCCAGGCTGCATCCCCCAGTCTGTAGCACTGCATGGGGACATTGTGGCCGAGGTGTAGGACTCTGCCCTTGGCCTTGTTAAACCTCATCCCATTGGCCTCAGCCCAGCCTGGGCAGGTGTCTCTGAAGTGTCTTCCTGCCTTCCAGCAGATCAACTCTCCCCTCCAGCCTGGTGTCATCAGCCAGTTTACTAAAGGTGGACTCCAACCCCCCATCCAAGTCATCAATAAAGAGGTTGAATACAACTGGGCCCAGGAGTGATCCTTGGGGGACCCCACTGGTCAGCAGACACCAGCTGGATGCCTCTCCATTCACAGCCACTCTCTGTGCCCAGGATGTTGCAGGCTTTTTAGCAGGGAGCTGACAGCAGGAGGGGAAGCAGTGAAATTAGCATTCCCAGTACGTACTCAAAAATCAAGAATTCAGCTAAAAATAATTTTACCATAAATGAGCAACAGGGATAATTAAAGGCCTTTTTTCCCCTCCCCTGTCCATGTAACACAAATAGTTTTGCATGGGTGAAAAACCCAACTGAATGTACAAATGCTCTGTAATAAGAGCTGAACATATTATTGGCCAAGCCTCTGCTGAAGGAAGGGACATTTAAGACCATAGAATCATAGAATTGCCAGGGTTGGAAGGGGCCTCTAGGATAGGATAGGATAGGATAGGATAGGATAGGATAGGATAGGATAGGATAGGATGGAATGGAATAGGATAGAATGGAATGGAATGGAAAGGAATGGAATGGAATGGAATGGAATGGAATGGAATAGAATAGAATAGAATAGAATAGAATAGAATAGAATAGAATAGAATAGAATAGAATTAACCAGGTTGGAAAAGACCTTTGAGATCATCAAGTCCAACCTATCACCCAACACCATCTCATCAACTGGGCACCAAGTGCCTCATCCAGGCTCTCTTTGAACACCTCCAGGGATGGTGACTCCACCACCTCCCTGGGCAGCACATTCCAATGGCCAATCTCTCTTGCTGGGAAGAACTTCTTCCTCACATCCAGCCTAAACCTCCCCTGGCACAGCTTGAGACTGTGTCCTCTTGTTCTGGTGCCGGTTGCCTGGGAGAATCATCTAGTTCCAACTCCCCTGCCATGGCCAGGGACACCTCACACTACAGCAGGTTGCTCACAGCCACATCCAGCCTGGCCTTAAAAACTTCCAGGGATGTTGCTTCCACCCCCTCCCTGGGCAGCCTGTGCCAGTCTCTCACCACCCTCATGGGGAAGAACTTCTTCCTAATGTCTAATCTAAATCTCCCCTCCTCTAGCTTGCATCCATTCTCCCCAGTCCTATCACTCCCTGACACCCTAACAAGTCCCTCCCCAGCTTTCTTGTAGCCCCCTTCAGATGCTGGAAGGCCACAAGAAAGTCCCTCAGAGCGTTTTCCTTCTCCGAACTGAAGCACCCCAACTCTCTCAGTCTGTCTCCTGATCCTTAAATGTAATTCTTCAGAACAGTACCACAGTTCATTGTTGGTGCTATTATCATAAAATCATAGAATGTTTTGCCTCTGAAGGCTCTTTTAAAGGCCATTTAGTCCTACTCCCCAGTAGTGAGCAGGGACATCTTCAACTGGATGAGGTTCCCCAGGCCCCCATCCAACCTGGCCTTGAATGCTTCCAGGGATGGGGCTTCTACCACCTCTCAGGGCAACCTGTTCTGGTGTTTCACAACCCTCATTATCTGCTTTAGTTTAAAACCATTACCCCTTGTCCTGTTGCACCAGGCCCTGCTAAGAAGATTGTCTTCATCATTTTTATGGGCCCTTTTAAGTATTGTAAAACTGCAGTCAGTCTCCCCAGAGCCTTCTCCTCTCCAGGCTGAACAATGCCACCCTTCAGCCCCTCTTCACAGGAGAGGTGCTCCAGCCTTCCACTACTGTATTTGAAGAGTGCTGGAAGTCATGCAGTGGGTTCAGAAACAGCACTGGATGTTTACTTACTTACTAAGTGCAACTGAATGCTACTTGCTTTGGTCAAACTATGAAGAGACTGAATTCTGCCACAGAATGCCAGCATTCCCTTTTGAAGTGGCCAGATCAGCAAGTAAATTGCACTCAACCAAATCTGAGGGCACTTGTACTGACTATGTAAACATGCTGAGGTGGAACCCCCTGTGCTGCATTTTCCATCCATGCCCCTTGTCCTGTCCCAGGGCACAAGTGGGCAGAGCCTGCCCCTGTCCCTTCCTTCCTGACCCCCAGCCCTCAGATATTTATAGACATTGATTACTTTCCCTCTCAGTCTTCTCCTCTCCAGATTAAAAAGCCCCTGTGAAACGTATCTGCCTCACCTCAGCTCTGCTGAGACCCCACCTGGAGTACTGCCTCCAGTTCTGGAGCCCCTATTACAAGAGGAATCTGGAGGTGCTGGAAGGTGTCCAGAGAAGGGCCACAAGGATGAGCAGAGGGCTGGAGCTGCTCTGCTATGAGGACAGACTGAGGGAGTTGGGGCTGTTCAGTCTGGAGAAGAGAAGGCTCCGAGGTGACCTCATTGTGGCCTTCCAGTATCTGAAGGGGGCTATAAGAAGGCTGGGGAGGGACTTCTCAGGATATCAGGGAGTGATAGGACTAGGGGGAATGGAATGAAGCTGGAGGTGGGGAGATTCAGGCTGGACATGAGGAGGAAGTTCTTCACCATGAGGGTGGTGAAGCCCTGGAATGGGTTATCCAGGGAGGTGGTTGAGGCCCTGTCCCTGGAGGTGTTTGCAGCCAGGCTGGATGAGGCTCTGGCCAGCCTGATCTAGTGTGGGGTGTCCCTGCCCATGGCAGGGGGGTTGGAACTAGCTGATCCTTGTGGTCCCTTCCAACCCTGACTGAAACTATGATGTAAGATGTGGAACCACTACTTGTCACCTCAGGTCTCCATGCTGATATGATCCTTCACCTCCTGAATACACTTCCAGCTGAGAAGTAGGATCCAGTGTCCTGCAGAACATCTGTCTGTTGTACAAACACAGAGTCACAGGATTAGTGAGGCTGGAAAAGACCTCTGAGATCATCAAGAACAGCCTATGACCTAACACCACCACATCAGCTAAACCCTGCCACCAAGTGCCACATCCACTCTGTCCTTAAAGATCTCCAGTGATGGCAACTCCACCTCTTCCCTGGGCAGCCCATTCCAGTGCCCAGCAAACAGTGCAGCTGGAATGAACAGCAGTGAGATGAAGGGGAGGAACAAAGGCTGAGAGCCATGGACCTCTGTAGTCTGGAGAAGACTGAGAGGGGATTTAATCCATGTCTATAAATATCTGAGGGTGGGGGTCAAGAGGGAGGGACAGGCTCTGCTCACTTGTGCCCTGGGATAGACAAGGAGCAATGGATGGAAACTTGCACACAGGAGGTTCCCCCTCAGCATGAGGAGGAACTTCTTCACTGTAAGGGTGACAGAGCCCTGGAACAGGCTGCCCAGAGAGGTTGTGGAGTCTCCTTCTCTGGAGCCTTTCCAGCCCTGTCTGGATGTGTTCCTGTGTGACCTGTGCTGGATTCTGTGCTCCTGCTCTGGCAGGGGGGGTGGACTGGAAGATCTCCAGAGGTCCCTTCCAACCCCTAACATCCTGTGATAAGCTTGGGAATGGGACACTTAAGCCCTGCAGCAGAAACATGTGCCCCATAAAGCTGGTTAGCCCTGACTGATGTGAGGTCATGACTAGTTCAGTACTGGCCATCATTACTTCTGGGCCAGCAAGGATGTGTCTGATGACAATGGCTTGTGTGTGGATAATGGCTATAACTAATGTGCCTGCAATAGCAGCTGGCTTTCTGATAATGGGCTTCACAGAGTGTTCTGAGTGTCACTAATAGTATTCATGGCTGCAAGTCTCATGCCAGAAAAAGTAAGTAAATACATTTATCAGAATTCAGGACAGACAAGCATCCAAATGGAATATGCAGGAAGGCACAGGAAGGAAACTTATCCACCTGGGGACTTTCAGGGGCAGAATTGAGCCTGGTTTGCACCAACTATGCTCTGGTGCTGAGTCTGCTGGAGACAGCATAGCAAACCCTGACAGACTACAGCAGGCACCAGCACAGGTTAGGGGCTGCCCTGCTGGAGAGCAGCTCCACAGAGAAAGACCTTGGAGTGTTGCGGCCAGAAGTTCTGCAGGGACAGCAATGTGCCCTTGGGGCCAAGAGAGACAATAGGATCCTGGGGTGCAGCAAGAAAAGTGTGGCCAGCAGGCCCAGGGAGGTTCTGCTCCCCCTCTGCTCTGCCCTGCTGAGACCACACTGCAATCCTGTATCCAGTCTGGGCTTCCCAGTTCAAGAGAGACAGAGACCTGCTGGAGAGAGGCCAAGGGAGAGCCAGGAGGATGCTTAGGGGACTTGAGCATCTCCCCTGTGAAGAGAGACTGAGAGCCCTGGGACTTGTGGGGGTCTGGAGAAGAGAAGGCTGAGAGGGATCTGATCAATGTCTATCAATAGCTGAGGGCTGGGGGTCAAGTGGAGGGGGCCAAGCTCTTTGGGTGGGGCACAGCAATAAGCCAAGGACCAATGGAGACAAACTTGAACAGAGAAGGTTTCAGCTCAACATGAGGAGAAACTTCTTTGGTGTGAGGGTGCAGAGCCCTGGAGCAGGCTGCCCAGAGAGGTTGTGGAGTCTCCTTCTCTGGTGACTTTCCAACCCCACCTGGATGCATTCCTGTGTGGCCTACCCTGGGTGATCCTGCTTTTGGCAGTGGGAGTTGGACTGGATGACTCTGGAGGTCCCTTCCAACCTCTAACACTCTGTGGTACTGGGGAGGCGTGTACTACTGAAGAAGGAGCGCAGGAGAGATGAAAGCACAGCTGGCACCCTCTAAACTCCTGTGCCAGCAGCTGGGCAGCATGCCAAGAACAGGCATAACCAGCAGCTGGGGGGAAACACGCTCTGTGAAGTTTACCACTGGGGGTACCTGTAATCCTTATCTTTGCAAGGAAAGATGTCAGCCTATGTGTCTGGTCTCTCTTTCCCTGCCTCCATGGAATCTGCCTTGTATCACAGGAAAAAACAAAGAGGAGGAAATATGTAGCCTAGAAGCAAACTCCCATTCCACTCCATGCAGTATTTTTTGGCAAGCCAATGTCTTTGGTGGCAATGGAATCAGAAATCATTCCCCGTGATGCCTGCATCAATAAAGACAATGAAGCTCTGGATTTGATTCAGATGGGTTGGGTAGACTCAGATTGACTGTTAGGAAGCTTCTTCCCCATGAGGGTGGGAGAGACTGGCACACGTTGCCCAGGGAGGTGGTGGAAGCCTCATCCCTGGAGGTTTTGAAGGCCAGGCTGGATGTGGCTGTGAGCAACCTGCTGTAGTGTGAGGCGTCCCTGCCCATGGCAGGGGGGTTGGAACCAGATGATCCTTGAGGTGCCTTCCAACCCTGACAATTCTATGATTCCTCCAGGTCCAGGCCTTCAGCCTTTTCCCTAAGCCATCCTCATCCTGGGTTGTCTCAGAGCTCATTCTTTTCTGCAGGCCTACCCCGAGCTTTTACCTCCCAGGGTTCTTCCCAAGACTGGCATTCCTTTTCTGCTGCAGGCTTAACCTCCTCACTGTAAATCTCATCTTGACTGTATTGAGAACCATGCCTTCAAAGAAAAGCCTTTCCTGTGCTGACCACAGCAGCCAAGTAGAATTCTGGTGCCTTCCTCCACAGGGAGCAGAGCAGCACACCCGATGGGTGTCCATGGGCTGGTGTACCTGGGTGGGATTGTGCAGAGGTTTGTGGTCAGCAGCACTAAGTCCAGCTGGAGGGCAGTCAGTGGTGGTGTACCCCAGGGGTTGATACTGGGACCAGCACTGCTTGACATCTTTAACAGCATGGATGATGGGAGAGTCTGCACCCTCAGCATGTTTGCTGGTGACAAGGAACTGGAGAGTGGGAAATACACTGGGTGGTTGAGCGCCATTCAGAGGGACCTTGGCAGCCTGGAGAAATCATAGAACCATTAGGGTTGGAAGGGACCTCAAGGACCAGCCACTTCCAAACCCCTGCCATGGGCAGGGACACCTCACACAGGATCAGTCTGCTCACAGCCACATCCAGCCTGGCCTTCAAAACCTCCAGGGATGAGGCTTCCACCACCTCCCTGAGCAACCTGTGCCAATCTCTCACCACCCTCATGGGGAACAACTCTTCCTAACATCCACTCTAAATGTCCCCCGTCCTCTATCACCAAGATCTAGCACAGGGGATGAGCTGAGTGTTCTCAGCCCACCAGCCATGCAACCCCCCACCAGCAACATGTGTTTGCTGCTAGGCATAACCCCCAGAAGCATTTTTAGCTCTATAAAGCCATGATTTGCCATGGTAGAACAAAGTCTTTTCTCCCTTTCAGATGAGTTTTGAGACAAGGCAGCATATGGAAGCTTCCTTTTTTGCAGCAGCCTCTGCCTGCTCTCTGAGTTGCTCAGAGCCACATCCAGCCTGGCCTTGAAGTTCAACAAGCAGAACTACCAAGCCCTGCATGTGGAGAGGAGTAAGCCCACACACTATGATATTCTGTGGGCTGATCAGCTAGAAAGCAGCTTGGTAGAAAGTGCTGGGGGGTTGAAGGTGTATCTAGAAGTGCTCATCTAGAATTACTCATATAACTAACTTTCTGATCCTGAGCATACACAGAATTGTTCCCAACTTGCCTGAACTGATTGCCCTATGAGGAGAGGCTGAGAGCCCTGGGGCTGTTTAGTCTGGAGAGGAGAAGACTGAGAGGGGATCTAATCAGTGTCCATTAATAGCTGAGGGATGGGGGTCAAGAGGGAGGGGACAGGCTCTGCTCACTTGCACCTTGTGATAGGACAAGTGGTAATGATGTAAACTCCAGCACAGGAGGTTCCACCTCAACATCAGGAGGAACTTCTTCACTGTGAGGGTCACAGAGCACTGAACAGGCTGCCCAGAGAGGTTGTGGAGTCTCCTCCTCTGGAGCCTTTGCAGCCCTGTCTGGACGTGTTCCTGTGTGACCTGTGCTGGATTCTGTGCTCCTGCTCTGGCAGGGGGAGGTTGGACTTGATAATCTTCAGAGGTCCTTTCCAACTCCTAACATCCTGTGAGCCTGTGATGTGCTCATGTTTTATCTGATTCCTCAGTCTGTTTCAGGAGTGACAGCCAGGGAAGCCAAGTGTTAACTTCTCAAAGGGCCTGTTTCCACCAGCAGGCTCAGAGATCATCCCCCTCCTCCTGAAGTCCCAGCTGTGCCTCTGTGAGAGATTCACAGGGCCACAAACATCTCTTCTGCACTGCCCAAAGCTGGACACTCCCCCAGAAGGCTGACTACAAATGGCCACTGCTCTGTGGTAGGATATCCTACTATATTAGATTAACATTGGTTAATAAAAGTGATAAAAGACAGCTAGGAAACAAAATCAATTGTTGTATACTCCTCTCATGTCTTCATCTATGAACTTTTTCATCTAAGTTCAGCAGTGTGACAAATGACTTCAAGTAAAGCACCTCTCTAATAAAGGGGAATAGAGAAGAGCAGTGTGCAAGGAAGATAATGCTGGACAGAGTGCACTCTGGTCTGCCCAGGGCTCAGTTCTGGTGAGATTGGTATCACTTTTTAATGCAATCACATCATATTACAGAACTGTCAGGGTTGGAAGGGACCTCAAGTATCAGCCAGTTCCAACCCCCTGCCATGGGCAGGGACACCTCACACTGCAGCAGGTTTGCTCACAGCCACATCCAGCCTGGCTGCAAAACCCCCAGGGATGAGGCCTCCACCACCTCCCTGGGCAACCTTGCCTCTCTCACCACCCCTTGGGGAAGAACTCTTCCTCACATCCAGTCTGAATCTACCCATTTCTAGTTTTGTTTAAATGTACTTGTACTAATTGTTTGTAACTGTTATTAGAATAGTTCAGTCTCAGGCATGCATTGGTGACCAGTCCAGCTGAAGGATCAGAACCTTCTGTCTTCCCAAACAGCAATGAACACAGAATAGACCAGGTTGGAAAAGACCTCAGAGATCATCCGTCAACCTATAACCCAACACCTCCTGACAACTAAACCATGGCTCAAATGCCACATCCAAGCCTGTTTGAACCCTCCAGGGATGAGGAACTCCACCACCTCCCTGGGGAGCACATTCCAATGGCCAACTACTCTCTCTATGAAGAACTTTCTCCTCATCTTCAGCCTAAACTTCCCCTGGAACAGCTTGAGGCTGTGTCCTCTTGTTCTGGTGCTGGTTGCCTGGGAGAAGAGACCAACCCCCACCTGGCTACAACCTCCTTCAGGTAGTTGTAGAGAGCAATAAGGTCTCCCCTGAGCTCCTCTTCTCCAGGCTAAACACCCCCAGCTCCCTCAGCTCTCCTCACAGGGCTGGTTCCAAACTCCTTCTGATGCAGGGCCCAGGATGTGATTTGCCTTCTGGGCTGCACGTTGTTGGCTCATGTCCAGTTTCTCATTCACCAACACCCTCAAGTCCTTTCTGCAGGGCTGCTCTCAATCTTATCACCCCTCCAGCTGTATTGGTATGGAGGATTGCCCACCCAGGTGCAGGATCTGGCAGTTGGTCTTGATGAACCTCATGAGGTTCACCTGAGCCTATTTCTCCGCCAATCTAGGTCCCATCCCTCAGTCACATCAGCTGCATCAGAACGCCAAACCTCTAGAAGGGGTAGTCTCTTGCTAGTCTCAATGTTATTCTGGATAATCTTTGATTTTCTTTGCAGGAGGTATATTCCTTGCCCCTTCTGAAGCTCTCCTTAATCACAGATGTGTATGCAAATGTGGACACTGCTGGCTCATCACTGAGCCAAAAAGGCAAAGCTGAAACATGTAGAAGCTGAAGCAGCTCTTG